>BQNB010035503.1:0-50820 GCA_026074375.1 Tanacetum coccineum
TGGTCTTAGGCCAGTTTTTATTAAAACTGCTCTTGGAACCATGTTCCTCTAAGCATTAGGGTGAGACTTTTTAGTAGAATAATTGTAATTTACCCTTGTATAATTATTCCTAGATTCCACCATTTCCCTTTGATGGTAATTGCAGTGTGCCTGCACATGGTCAAAATTTCCACAAACAAAACAAGCTTTATTGTACATCACAAAGTTACTTCCTAGCTGTTGGGACTTATGATTATTCCAGTTTCTTTGATTTCCCTTTGGACTTTGTGACCTGTATATTTCAGCATACTTAACTGGTTGACTAACTGGTTTTTCTTATTGTTTAGGTCTAACAAATTCTATCTTAGTAATAGTAGGGAAAACAGTTTTCTTCTCTAATTTATCATCTGACACCAACTTCTCAACCATTGGGGCATCAGGAGATTCCCTAACCTCATTAGAAGTATCTTCACTAACATTCTTACTAGTCTTAGGTCCATAGCCTTCAAACTCAGGCTGTTGGAACTCTTCTAGACCAGAGTTGAACAAATCAAGGTTTAGGGGTGAAAATAACCCTGTAGGAGGAGGTGGAACATCATTATAGCTTACAAACCCCATACCCTTTCTACTTTTATCAGGTATCTGACTTCCTATTAATTTTTCTAGACTCTTAGATGCATTATCAAAATTTTCAATTTTAAGTTGATTGCTTTCTTTTTCTTGCTTAAGCTTGTCTAACTCACTTTTAAGCATGCTAAGTTCTGAATCTTTTTATGAGATATCTCTTTTAAGAACAGCAAGTTGCTCATAAAAAATAACCTCATTCTTTTTGCAAAAGACAAGTTGCTCTTTTACATATGCTAACCCTCTTTTATAAGTAGTTAAATTGAACTCAGATTTGTTAAACTCTATTCATAAATCATCAAGTTGAGTTTTAAGAATTTCAAAGCTTTTTAGACAAGTTTTTGAATAAGTTTGTCATTATGTACCTTAGAGTCTAAAAAAGCCATAAGAGCCATGTTTGTAGGAACTTCATCATCTGCCATATAGCTCCAGTAAAAACCAACTCCATCAATAGCCACCATGGCTTTGGAAGAAGTTTCTTCCACATTTATAGTCCTTCTAGAGCTGTCTTGATTCCTGTTTATGCTATCTTGGTTCCTTGGTCTTCTGCATTCCCTTGCAAAGTGTCCCATCTTGTGACAGTTGAAACAGTTCACCTTGGATTTGTCATATCTAGCTGTGTCACTTCCATTGATAGTGATTTTTCTACCAGTTTTCTAGAAAAACCTTCTTGTCCTCATGCTCAGCAATGCTAACTTCCACTTCAAATCCATCTCTTCTATGTCATCTTCATGGATTTGTTCAAGGTCCTCATATACATGTTGAGACCCGTTTGGTTGACAGGCAAAAAATGCATAAACAGTGACATCACTTAAGTTAGCAGTACTAACTTGAGTATTAGCAGTGCTAACTTGAGTGCTAACAGGACTAACTGAAGTGTTAGTAGTACTAACTCCATAAGAAGTATTAACTTCATTAGTACTGATAGGAGATGACACAAAAGCCATATTATGAGAATTTGAGCTTGAGCTTGAGCTTGCAGTTCCTTTAACCTCTTGTTCAACAATCTAGAAATTGTTGTAGATATCATCAAAGCTCATTGTGTCTAGATCAGGTTTATTTCTCCAGACCACAACATGAGTATTCCACTCAGAAGGCAGACTTCTCAAAAATTTCAAATTGAGATCTTCTTGTGAAATATTTTCACCTAAGATAGCCAGCTCGTTTACAATCTTCTAAAGCTTGTTAAAAATAGAGTCAAGATACTCTGTGCTTGGAGCACTAAAGTTCTCATACATTTGCTTCAGAAGAGTCTTTTGAGTCTTCTTTGTGGCATCATTACCATCAACTCTTGTTTGTATAGCAGCAAACAAAGTCTTAGCATCCTTGTACTAATTAAATGTCATTAGATGTTCATTAGGAAGTGCCATCAGTAACATACTTCTTGCCTTGACATCATTCTTCTTTTGAGCCTTTTCTTTAGTAGTTACAGGACCTGGTATTAGTGAAGTTGAGGTACCATTAACATTTGTTGTTGTTTGAGCTACTGGTTTGAATGAGTTTTTATTCTCTATGACCTTACATAGAGCATAGTCTTGTACTTGAAAGTATTGCTCAATCCTTAGCCTCCACATATCATATTCACCCTGTTTGAGAATGGGCAACTTTGTAGTAGTAGTGGTTTGTGCAGTTTTTAGATCCATCTCTTCTATGTGGGTAAAGAGTTCTTCTTGTAAGTTTCCTCTATATCAAAGTTTTAGGACACAAGCTCTGATACCACTTGTTGATCCTAACTTAAGATCAATTCCTTTGCTTGAGAATGTTAAGTTACTTTAGATAAATCCAAAACAACTATGATAGAAACTTTGTGAATACTAAAGAGTATGTGGAATCTACTCTTTAATACTTAGAAGAATATAAATAAAACAGAAAACTGTATGAACAATGATATTATTGAAAAGCTCCAATATTATTATTATCAATAATACGAGTACTCTGTGTAGTACTAGGGTTTACAACCTTGAAGCTATATATCAAAAAGTATATATGTGAAAAACCATAACCTAGGATCTCCTTTTATACACTAAGGAGTCCTTTACAAGATAACTACAAATCTTCTATAATTCTAATTTATACGTATCTTTCTAAATATATAAGATATACACTGAATAAGTCAATACAAATCACTTGACACGTCTTTATCTCTTTAGCAGTCTTAATCTTCATCCAGCAGTCTTAAGTCCTTCAGCAGTCTTAAGTTAGTACTGACAGTACTAACTTACTCTAGCAGTACTAACTGGTTAGTAGTGGCAGTTGTAACTTGAGTAGTACTAACTCTTGGCTTGACAGTACTAAGTATGAAGGCTTTTAATCCCAACAGTTCTTTAAATCACTCCCAAGCTTGGTAGAGGTTCTCATTCGGCTCTTGTTGAAAGTTGTTGATTTCCTCCATTTTCTTTGCAGTACGAGCAGGTAGGCAATATTTGTTCGAAAACTTAGTTTTAAGATCTTCCCAAGTTTTGATTGAACCAGTTAGTTCGTTTCTTAGCCAACGACTTGCGGCTCCAGTTAAGGATATGGGGAAGACTCAGAGCATTAGTTGATCCACAGTGATGTTAAGAACATGGAATAAGTCAATGATTTCGAGAACTTTCTCAATGTGTTCATTTGCGTCCTCATTATCCGAACCGCTAAACGTGTTTTCTCGAAGCTCCTTAAGAAATTGGCCTTTTAGTTCAAAACTATCCTTTTCCTCAATCTTAGGCCTAGCAACTCCCGATCCATAGTCCATTCGGGTCTTGCTCATTTATTGTTCCGTGGTTTCCGCCATTGCTTCCGCTTCTTCTTCCTCCGAGTATTCTTGGTCAGAAAGTAGATTGAAATCAGGCAATCTCAATTCGTTAAGACTTAGAGTCTTGAAGTGTCTCCTCGATGATCAAAATTCTCGTTCAGGTTCTTTGTAAGGTGTAAATAGTTCGTTCGTAGAACTCCTTGTCATGCACTACCTGAAACAAGGGATAAACAATCAGTAGGATTTGCTCTGAAGAAAGATAGAAAAAATTAGCACGAAAAATCAAATAGGAAAACCAAGATTTCAGCTTTTGTTCCAGATAATCGATACGCCGTATCCAATGAAAGTGGATACGCCATATTAATAGGTTTGAGTGAATATGCTGTATTGGACTTGTTAGGTCTTGTTTATCTTGAATCATACATATTGTTCATGAAAGCTTAGAGAGAATAGTAGAGGAGGGCACGTATTTAAATTTCAAATGTTATTAAAATTAAAGGGAAAAAGGAAAAGTTTACTACAAGGCATCACCTTCTAATGATGATTAGAAGGGGTATTTATAGGAGAAGGAAGGAGGCTTCCCTTCCTTTATTTTTCTAATGTTTTACTTCTAGTCCATATTCTTTGGTAATTATGCTATTTCTTACTTTTAGCATAATATACCTTATTACAAACTACTTTATCTTAAACAAAATAAAGACTAATGACTAAATATAACTAAACCACATAATCGACACTTTTTATGAACCTAACAATCTCCCCTTAAGGGTCGATTATTCTGGGCGTTCTCTTCGTGGTCCAAGTGGTCTTCCATTCACATACATCTCCCATCTTCTCATCTGATTTCGATACTTCAATCTTACCTCAATCTCCTCTTCAAACAATTTTAGATACTCAACTTCTTCATTGGTGAGATCTCTTTGAATATATCTATACTTAACATCATTATTGTAACTCCTTAATCCTTCTAATACTCTGTTTAGCGTTGCATCACAAAACTTATGAATCTCTGAATGTCTCATCACCCTTTTCTCTTTCTTGCTATTCTTGTATATGATTCCATGCATGGGCTCATAAATGATAGTGAACATTTTATGTTTTTCAACTCCTGGGAAAGATATTATTGGTGCAGTGAGATTAACTTTCTGTTGATAACTTTCAATTCCAAGTTGAAAATCATGTACTCTTTCCCATATCACTAACCTTCTAATGAATACTGATAAAGACCATAGCAACCTTGTTTCTGCATAATCAGGAACCTTGCCATTCATAATCAGCAAATACATGTCCTTAATATCATTCTTATTGAGATTCTTGTAATCAAGCTCGGTAATCGACACAATGCACTCATTAGCTCTTCTTGCAACTATCTTTGTGATAAACTTGTATTCATGACCCAATTCCTAGTACGTCTTGATAACTTGAATGATCTTTGAGTTCGAATAAATCACTTCCTTTGGTTTTCTAGGCTCTTTCTGTTTCCTTATGTAGAAGATCTTTGCATGAGGATTCTTCCAATGTTCAACATCATATCGATCATAAGGATTAAATTTCTTAACATACTTATTCACCCATCTGGAAGTTCGTTATTCAATATCATCATCATTAAAGATAATTACAAGAAACTTGTGAAGTGACAATACTATCTTCTCAGGTCCTGTACTTCCTTTCTGCAGATACAAAAGGTCTTGATTTATAAGAGATAGTGGTGGAGCTTCAGGATCTCTCTGACAACTTTAAACTAGAGGTGTGGTCTTTCATAGATGCGGAGAAACAAGGATTTCCTTTCTACTTTCCCAAACAATGTCACTTTTCAGGAAATTCTTCATCTGATCAATGTGATATTGATGCTCATCTCCTGAAGTACATCTTTGTCTCAACATCTCATCAACCATTTTCTTTAATTTTGCTTCATCAATTGTCAGTGATACTTCTTCCATAATATCTTGTGACATTTGCTTCGTTGGTATTTCATCATCATCTGAAGCATAAGACTCAGTCCAAAAATCATAATCGTCTTCTTGCTCTTGATTTCCTGAAGTTGATGGACCTTGTTCATTTTCATTGACCTGTCCAGACGATGACTCTCCAGACACATATGCTTCATACTCAGAAGTCTTCTGCCGCTTTGCACGATTCTCCCCCTCAGGATGAGCATCATCATGAGGATCGTCCTGATCTCTTGGGCGAACGGCAGAAGTTCTACATGTAGTTTGTGGTACCTGAAGACTCTCAAACTTCATCTGAAGTGCTAGCCATATTGCTATGTCTTGTTGCTGCAACTGAGGATCGGCTTTCATAGAGAGATACAGTTGATATTGTTGTTCTGGAACAGAGGGTGTTTGTGATTGAACTGGATGAACATGAAGAATATGTCCAGACATATAACTTCTTACTGACGCATCAACTTGAGAAGGAATGTGATTATCAATAGCTTTCTGAATTTGTGAGGAAATTTCAGCCTGTATATTCCCACGCTCTTGTAAAATAGCTTTAGCAATCATCCGTTCCATCTCTTCTTTAGTCTTTTGTCTTTCCAGAATCAGCCCTTCCGCAACATACACTGGAACTTGATCTCGAACCTGCTTCATGCGAAATTGCTTTTTAAACATTGCTCCCTATTATGCGTAGCAACATAGATAGGTAATGATTCCGACCATTAACATCTGAGAATGTACAGCAAGAGTATCAAATGACTTCCTTGGCATAAACCTTGCTTTTAGATGTTCAAAAAAAATATGTATAACATCCCTGTAACTCCTGAAAGAAATTCTTGTATCGTTTGAAACGAGCAGGTTTGGCTTTGAATATAGATAGAAGTCTGGTTTTTCTAGATAAGTTGGTGTTGAGGTATCTTAGATGATTGGTGTAGTTTTTAGTCTCATTACCGTCAAGTTCCTTGAGTTTCTCATATCCGAAGATACGAGATCAGTAATGAAATCCTAGGAGATCTAATTGTGTGAGGAATGGTGTACTCTTAGACCTCCACTACAATCTTCCCTTTCTCCCTTCCGCTTTAATTCATATACGTCATCAGTTATTTCTTCCTCCTCTTCATTAACATTCACAGGTATGACAACATTAGTAATTTCTACCTCTTCATCATTAGTGTTCTCCACCTCTTTATCATTAGTAATCTCCACCTTCGGACTTTCCTTATCACTCATGGGCTCTAACCTAGTGCCGGGAATCTTTGGTTCATCATTCCTATGGAGTAAACTATCATCAATAACATTCTCTGATCCTTCCACCATCTTTTCAATCTCTACAGACGCCAAGTGCTCTTTGACCAGTTCCATATTTTCTCTAGCTTATTGCTCTTTTCGACTTTTGTATTCTGCAAGACTTACTTGTAATGTGTCTTGTAAAATCATTTCATCTGCTTTATCAACAGTTGGCACTGGAGCTGGTGGAGTAAGACGTGTGGATCTCCTTTCAGGAAGACGAAAACGAATCACAGTTGATCATTTTAGAGCACTTGACTCTGCTTTATCCATTTTAGGGTTAGGTGACCTAAGGGCGCTAAGTGTCCTATGCATTCCTTGGGTAGACTCAGTCGGCTGTGACTGAGTCAGAGGAACATCTAACCCAAACACCTCTGCATACATCCGATAATGCTCCGTGTGCTTCATTTCTTCTGAAATCATCCAATCTGGAATTTTCATTCCAACTTTGTCTTTGTATCTTCCTGAATTAAAGATATTTTTCAATATATCATCATCTTTCAGGTTGTGATACATGTCTCGAGCACGTCTTGAAATTTCAGGGAAACTAGTCATGTAATGACTAATGATGATCTTTGTAAATCTTGGATAAGGGATCGAAGATGTTGGATGATGAAGAGAATATAAGTCCCTTCCCATAATAGCTCCGCATAATCCACATGTATATTATTGACAAAGCAATACATCATTTGCATTATCTGCAATGGCGGTTGATCCCATCCAGTGACACGTGTTGTCAAGCATTTTGAAAATATCTTGCATAACGTTTGCCATGGCTGCAGAAGACCAGTTGTCTTAAAGCTTGATGATTTCTTCAGCTCCATTGTAAAGCCCAATTGTTGTTTAAAGAATGGAACCATGTCTAAAAATGATGGTGGTGTCACAAAGCTATCGTGATTGTCAGCATTTGCTTATGGTAAGTGAAAGATTGTCATGAAGTCATCCAGTGTAAGAGAAATCTCTTTCTTGTCAAGCATAAACGTGAGCCTATACTTTGATCCGTCTTCCTTCAAAGTATGCCAGAACTGTGCCATATAGATCCATGATACAGAAGAAGAAGCAACAATACTGAATCGTAATGGATGATTCTTGATGATATTCGTCAGTATTTTGCTTTCGGGTGGGCATTGCACATGTTCAAGATCAACCTTCTTGTTTGCGTCCATGAGATCACATCGTTTGTTTGGAGGACACAGTTCGTCTGGATGAACATCAGCTGCATGTTGTTGTTGTGCCATGATGATTACTGAATGAATAAAATTGAAATGTTAGTTAACAAACAATTCTTTTGACGTTTTTGTCTCTTTCCACTCTGCGTTTATAATATGTACCTTGGCAATTCTTTTCGAACATATTTTTGATCAGTTTGTTTCTCATGTGCTCGTTCTTGCTTTTTCTAGCACATGCCATACGCTTTATTTGAATTTTTCTTTTGATTTTTCATTTTTGTGTGTTCTGGCAATTCTTTTTCGAACACACATTTGATTTGCTTTTTCGCGTATGGATTTAGCTCTCTCTGTCTGTTTTTATAATATCCTCACCAAAAAAATTTTGTGACATGATACTCTTTCAAGAATGATGAAGATTTCTCTTTTGATTTTGAATCAAGACTCTTTTGTGAAATATAAAAGAGAAATCATACAACTTCTTAAAACCATTTTTGTGAAAGAGTATCATTTTGTCACAATCACAGATTTTGAGAACTTTTTCCAGAAATCATTTGACAGAAACTTTCTTTATAATGATAACATAGAATCAGTCAATCACAAATCCACAACTGAATGGTCACTAAGTCACTCACTCCTCATTCTGTTCATTGCAGAAAACGGCCGAAACCGGACATGACTTAGACCACTTAAACAATTGAGACTTGGATTTTCAGATTCAAGTTATAAAAACTTTTCCACTTTCATTTTTTGTCATGAATCCTAAACAATGTAGACAAACACATCTAAATCAATAACTGAATGGTCACTAAGTCACTCACTCCTCATTCTGTTCATTGCAGAAAACGGTCAAAACCGGACATGACTTAGACCACTTAAACAATTATGAATAGACATATTTGACCCATAGCTTAGAATTCATTAAAACTTGTTTCCGTATACACAATCATTAGATGTTTTGAAAAACACATGAGAAACTGATCATTTTGTTCCACAGACATTCGAGCATTAAGCATCAAAAGCATTCATTTAACCACAAAGCACATTGTTACTGATTTTGACTTTTTGTTGACTTTACCGAGTTTGACTAAATTACTTTTACTGAGTTTAGACTTTACTGAGTTTGACAATTTGACTGTGAACAATTTAAAAACCAAACTCGATCCATTAAAGTTGTATTAAACAATAAAGTAAACTCGGTAAACGTCACACTCGGTAAACCTCAATCAATCAAAGCAAATTCGATAATCACAAACTCGATAATTATTAATCTTTTCCGAGTTTTAAGTTTTAAGTTTAACATCGAGTTTTCAGTAAGACATAAACTCGGAAAACTTTGAATGTTTCCGAGTTTGAAATCGATAAGTGAAAACACAAAAGATCTGACTTAAAAACATTATAACTTACGTTTGAGAGAAAAAGTAAGTAATAATCGTTGTTATAAGCCTCAACCAAATTGTTTTTGAATTTTTCTCTCAAACTCGATAAAAGACTCGGTGAAAGAAAAGTTAAAATGAAAATCATTTCTTCCTTTTATAGCAACCGAAAAAGATTCAGAAATTACACTTTCAGTCCCTTTAGTTTTACATTTTGAATTTTTATTTTTATTTTTTCAAAAACTCCCCCTCGAGTAATGAAGTCATTTCAAAATTTGTTCACCTTTATCAAAAACTCCCCCTTGGAATGAACTCATGTTAATCACATAGTCTGAAATTGAAAAATTCAAAGTAAAATTTTTGTTCAAATCAAACCCCCCTTGAAAATATAACATTTTCTCATTCAATCTTTATGAGAGATTACTGTTTTTATTTGATTTCCGAAATGATGTATATGAATGAAGATTTTCCAATTACTCCCCCGCAGATTATGATTCCGTATTTTCAATTGAAAGCTTTTTATAAAAAACTTGGAATCATGAATCTAATTATGTGATCTTTAAATAATTTTTTTTAATATGAAAAATCTTTTTGAATTTTTGTATTTTTCAATTTTTTCTTTTGTTTTTGAAAAATGTATTTACATGTTTTTGATGTATGATCTTTTCAAGAAGATGACTTTGTCAGGCTTTCCAACTGTGTTGGAGTCATACATCTCATACCAATGCGATGAACTAGATACTCAAAGCGTTCTTTTGGAAGAGCTTTAGTAAATAGATCCGCAAGTTGGTATTCTGTCCCGACAAAGTAAAGTTCCACAGTACCCTTCTCAACATGTTCCTTAATAAAATGATACCGGATGTCTATGTGTTTTGTCTTAGAATGCTGGACTGGGTTGCATGAGATAGCAATGGCACTCTTGGAATCACAATACATCGGAATCCGGTTGTATTTGTATCCATAGTCTAGTAGTTGTGTACGCATCCAAATGACTTGTGCACAACATGCAGACAAGGAAACATATTCAAGCCCCTCAGCAGTAACATCGGTAAGACAATCTTGTTTCCTTCAAACACTAACTTACGAGCTTTCCAACCAGAAAATTGCAAGCCTCCTGATATGCTTTTACAATCCTCTTACATCCGCATGGTCCGCATCTGAATAAGCAAATTAGTTAAAATCCGAATCCTTCGGATACCAAAGGTCCCATGTTATCAGGCCTTCTAGGTACCGAAAGATCCGTTTAACCTCTTTAAGGTGTTTGACTGAAGGACGTGCTTGATAACGAGCACAAATAACAGTAGCAAAAGCAATGTCTGGACGACTGGCTGCTAGGTACATAAGCCCTCCTATCATGCGACGAAAAGTCATTTGAATCAGTAGGAGTGCCTTGGTAATCACATCTAGCCTCTCAGTTGACATAAGGTGTTCTCAAGGAGACACACAATCCAGACCATGTTTCTTTAACAATTCAATCGCGTATTGGACTGTCTTATGAATAGCCACAGGGATAGTTGAGAACTTGAATCCAAGAAAGACTTTAGTTCACCCCATCATTGACATTCAAAATTATTTTTTCATTCGGTTTGACAAAATTTGAAAAATTTAGATTTGTTGATCTAAAAATAATGTCGTCAACATATACTTGTACCAGTAATATGTCTTCCCCGTGACGTCGTGTGAACAAAGTTGGGTCAATTATACCTTTAGTAAACCCATGTTCAATTAGAAAAGAAGCCAATTTGTCATACCATGCACGAGGTGCTTGCTTAAGACAGTATAGAGCTTTTTTCAACCTATAGATGTGATCTGGAAATTCTGGATCAGTAAACCCTTCAGGATGGCTAACATAGACTTCTTCTTTCAAAGGACCATTGAGAAAAGTCGTTTTGACATCCATTTGAAAGATAGTGATATTCTTATTAGCAGCATAAGCAATAAACATCCGAACAGCCTCAAGACGAGCAACAGGAGCAAATGATTCCTCAAAATCAATGCCTTCTTCCTGCTTATATCCTTTAGCCACAAGACGAGTTTTGTTCCTAACCACAATATTTTCAGCATCACACTTATTCTTCCAAAGCCATTTGAGAGCAATAATATTCTTTCCTCCTGGTTGTGGAACGAGTTCCCAAACTTGAAGTCTCTCAAATTGATTCAACTCATCTTGCATAGACTTAATCCAACTGTGGTCTGCCATTGCTTCTTTGATATTCGTTGGTTCAATAGTACTAACGGTTAATACAAACATGCATACTTCAAAATCTGTATGTAATCGTTGACGAGTCATGACATGTTTGGATGGGTCACCAATAACTTGGTCTAGAGGATGATCTTTTGTCCAAATGTGAGTTGAGGGTGGTACTTGATGGAAATTCTACACATTTGATGTTTCTAGAGCCGTTGTAGATGACTCAATGTCCTCATAACTTGGAGGATTATATGGAACAAACTGTGCATTACCATCAAAATTAGTAGAATCTTCTTGATTAAATTCATCAGCCTCGGTCAAAGAGATTGGAGAACTTTGTTCATCAGATGTAGTGACAACAGGAGGAGTCTTATGTGCGTCAACAAAGATTGAAGATGTAGAAGATGAATCTTCATAAACTTGAGTCGGTTGTGTAGCGGAATTGATGGTTGTATGAGAAGATGTCTTCTCAAAATATTCTTCAAACATCGGACCGAAAAAATTATCCAAATCTTCTTTAGATGGAGTATTCATTGGTTCTGCTGATGAATTATGATTGTTGAATCGTTGAAGTTCGGGTTCTAAACAATCGTGTTCAGAATCCATAGTTGTGAACTTGTCAAGCTTGACATAAATCGTCTCCATTATCATTTTGGTTCATCATTTTTCCAAGATCATCTCGATCATTCGTTTGATAACACAATGAACCAAATACATAAAAATATGCAATATTCGGTTTTCTACCGCGTAACAGCTCATAAGGTGTTTTGTTGTATCGTGTATGGATGATTGACCGATTTTGAGTAAAACATGTTGTAGCCACTACTTTAGCCCAAAGAAATTTAGGTAACCGAGAAAAGATAAGCATTGTGTGAGCAGCCTCAACATGAGTATGATTACGTCTTTCAACTACTCCATTTTGTTGAGGTGTGCGAGCAATTGAAAATTGTTGCATGATGCCTAACTTTTCATACGAGGCAACAACAACAAGAGTTCTATTACGTCATTAACAACCTACCAATATTGCTGAGGTGCGTTCGAGCCGTTTGAAAAATGTTGCATATGCTAACATTTCATAATGAGCATAAGAGTTTGCATTTTTTGGAACTCAGAACCATAGTCTTACGAATTTTGCAATCTTTGCTTTATAATTCAGTTGAGCTTGAGCTAAAGTGAATTTCTTTCTTTAATAATCTCTGGAGTTCAATCTTTCGAAATGAAGAAAGTAAACCCATGTTATATCGAGAATAATTATCCCAAGTCAACAAGAATAATCTGTCTTATTTCCAAATGATCTGAAAGCTACCACATTGGACCAGCATAAATCCATATGAAGTAATTCTAATTTGGGAGTGATCACACCATGGAACTAAATTGGAGACCGGTACTGGAGAAGCTTTCTTGCTTTTTCTCCCTTTCACAAGCTGAAACACAACAGGTGTCTTTCTCCATATATTAAAAAAACTTTGGAAACCCATCAACCAAGTCAAGTCTGGTAAGGATCGTTTATAGGTGCCAGAAATTAATATGTGAAGACAGCCTGCGTGCCATAACCATGACTTAGTCCGAAAGTTGCCTTAGACTTTATACACAATCGGAGAAGAACAAGCCAAAGTCAGAAATGGAGATAGTATATAAATTTGATTCGCGATTGCCTATAAGAAAATCATCTCCTTCCAGATTACGCACATAACATGTCTTAGAACGAAAAGCCACTTCTAAACCCGCCATCACAAAATTGTCCAACACTAAAGAGATTATGTCCAAGACCTTACAAACAAAATATACATACAAATAGTGATATTGCCGCAGTAATAATCACCATAACGCCCGATGATTGCGTGCAAAATTAATCCATTTCCAAAGCTAACGCGTGCCCCAAGCATTTCTCAATGAATTTTTCAGCAGTATCGAATGCACCCCTCATTATGCATTGAACAACCACTAACATCAATCCACAGAACGATCTGTACTATACCTTTAACCAATAAGAAACACCACATGGATACTTGGGCAATTTGACTACCCATTTCTTAATAGAAAACCTGATTGTTTATGCAGATGAACGACTTATTCACCATTCGGTTTTAATGTTAACAGGAGACCAAAAACAACATTTGTTTTTGATTCAACCAGCTACCAATTTGCCAAATTCTATCTATTCGAATCATGTTCTACCATGGTATGTGCTTAAAGATTTATCTCATAAATATCTTTTCTTTGACTAAGAAACCTTATCGTTAGCTTTTTGAGTACTATAAATTCCGATATCAATCTTAGGTTTGGATACTACAAACGTAGTATCTAAAGACTTTATATAGCTTCGACTCCTTAAAAACCTAGTCCTTGTAACTACCATAAGTAGTATCATAAGATTTTGTGATCTAGATTTATGGATACGGTTCTACACGAACATTCAAATCACATTCAAATTTAAAATTTGCAAAACAGTTTATCAAGGCATGGACTAAGCACATTTTTTTGCATACAAAAAACACATAACAAAGAATTCTCGCTTTAGAAGCGTTGCAACATCAACACCATTACATTCTCTTTGTTTGAGATAACATTTTTCAGATAATTATTATCGTTTGCTTATTTTTTCCTAACGTAAACTTCTACATTACCTTGCCAGCTCTTAGAGTTAATTAAGACATTATTCTTGACAATGTGCATCTTTATTTCATTGGTCTTTCTAACCTAGATGCAGGCATATCACTCATAATAATATAATCATGCATAAGGCTCGTTTGATTTTGTGATTCATGTGTTGTGACAACTTTTGTACATTCCAGTGCTATGACATTTTGTGTTTGACTTTACCCACCCCCCCTCTTTGTTTGGCAGGTGAAAAGTTAGTAAATGACTGGTGTTTTGACACGACATGGTTTTCCTTTTCTCTTGCTTCTGATTTTGAGTAGAACAGATGGGCTGTTTTCCCTTTTGGAATTAACGTGTTTGTTTACTTGTGTTGCACAATGAAGATTTTTGAAGAATCAATTATCTTGTCAAAACTTAGTAATTACAATACTTCACCTTTTTCAACATTTGCTATCGATTTTTATCTCTGATATGAAAACAAAAGATTCTGATTCTCCAAGCACGAATAGCACCATATTCAAAATTTTCTTTTCCTCAGAGACATGAGCTGTTTAATTCGTCCATATTTCGTTGAGTTTGAGACCACGAGTCTCTTTTGATTGAGTTGAAAAGCTTTTGAATATTCTAATTTTAACATGTTGTCACAATTCTATTTATCAAAGATTGCAATCCGTAAAATCCAAAGACACGTCTCATCTTTAAGTTTTTTCCATTTATTGATAATCAAGGAAATAATCAATAGGAATTGTGTTATTATTCTCAATTTGAATCCCATTTATGTTTTTCTTTTTCAATTTGTAACTTTAATGTAATTCAAAACCCACACTTTGCTTTCACACCTTTGAACATCTTTTTCCAAGAATTTTTTTCTTTTCTTGTTTGTAAAACCCTCTTGAATTCTCGATTTGATTACTTTTTAAAAGTTGTTCCAATTTAACATGGGAGAATTGTCTACACATTCATGATTTACAACTACAACTTAGATTTCAACTTCTGCTTGAGAAGATACATTCAAAAGTTGAATCTTTCAAACAAAAAATCATTTTGCTTCTCTAGTTCACAGAAGTTTACACTTATCTCTGTAACATTCGAAAACCTCTTCATCCTTTAATCCGTCTGAAATAGTGTCTACAAGAATCTCAAAATTGAACTGCAACGTCTCGATCAACTAATTTAGTTTGAGTTGATCTTGACAAAAATCATTGAGTTGTTAATTTCTCATGTGAGGTGCAGAAAAAATGTTTGCTCTTTTTATGATTTCTTTAAGAATTAGAATTAGACAACGTTTGAAAACATTATTTTTTATTATCTAATACAATGAACACAGGTTTACACACATCGGCATTAATCTGGGATATAGAAGGAGTTGCATTTGAAGTCTTGTCAGAAGGAATAAAAGAAGATGGAAAATATTTTTGCTCAGCAGAAAGCTCTTTTTGAGGAACAAAGTCTTTATAGAGAGCATTTATTTGTGAATAATCAATTGTCCAACAATTCTGTTTGTTTGCAACAGCAATTGGATCATTTAATTTTTCGTACACTTTTTGTTGGCTTTTGGAAGCATCATCAAGAGTGTCCTCATTATCTCTAACTTTCAAAGAAATTTATGAATTACCCAAACTAGTGGCATGTTTAACTTAGGACATTAGTAGAAATTTGCTTGCTTGAGTTGTAAAAGGATTCGGATACCCCAAACTCACTTCTAATTGCTGATCATACATAGAGAATGGCTTTGGTTCAAGCATAAACATTCCTTGTAAGGAATTGCCAAGTTTCAAAATTAGATCAACATTCTTTTTCAGTTTGGCCTCAAAATTTAGAACAATGTCATGATATATATCCTCATTTTCCTTTTTAAAATTGAATGAGTCTTTTGAAGTTCCTCATTTTTCCGTATTGGTAATCTTAGACATCAAAATCTAAATATATCTCGTTGTTTTTTCTAGATCTTCGAATGATATCTCGATCACAAACAAATTGAGACTGGGCTTGTTGACTAAAATGTTTCGCTCGTTTATCGGCCTCAAGAAATTCGTTGAGATAATTATTATCCCCGTTTATGTTTTCTAAAACCTGAACCCTTTCCTTATACAACGCAAGCTAACTAATCAAAGTCGTGTTTTGTTTTTGAAATTTTTGTGAGCAAATATTTTGTTGTTTTTTTAGCTTCCTGATATGCATTTCTAGCTAATTGCTCTAACGCACCATAGATCAGGAAATATGTGTATCTTTTTTAATACTGCCACTATAAAAATTCCCATTGAGTGCAATTCAGAATATAATTATCTCTAAATCAATTTGATCATCACCAATGGTATTGTTAATAATTTTAGTATTAGTTGGATACATTTGTTCTACATTTTCATTATTGGATGAAGATTGTACCTCACTTATAAATGCATAATCATAGCTTGGCCCAGCAACAGAAGTAATATCATCTGTTTTAAATCTGGCTTATAACATATGCTTGCACTGAGTTCTTCTATTTCTTCCATCCTTGAAGCATCAGCAAAGAGAAAATCATTGGTGTTAGATGAAGTGCGAAGACGATTATTTGTTGGAGTAGAAAATTTTTAAGTAATGGCTCGAGCAAGTAACAACATTTTAGATGCTAGAGGATCTTCAGAATTGGTGTGAACATCATCCTGTTGGTACTCATCGTCATAATCAACCACAGATGTAGGATGTGTCACATAATAAGATGATGTGTTTCTGGAAGATAAACCGTGTGTATCCCTCAACGATTTCATCTTGAACATAAGCTCGTCTATTATTTCTTCCAGCATTACCAGAGTTCTTGCTTTGAATATTCACCCTGTCACCTTAAATGATTGCTTGGTTTCTGGTATTGGATAAAGTACGAAGACGATTATTTGTTGGAGTAGAAAAATTTTGAGTAATGGATCGAGCAAGTAACAAAATTGCAGATGCTAAAGGATCTTCAGAATTGGTGTGAACATCATCTTGCTGGTATTCATCTTCATAATCAACCACAAACGTAGGATGTGTCACATAATAAGATGATGTATTTCTGGAACATGAACCCGTGTGTGCTACGAGAGCCAAAGGATCATGAGATTTTTCTAACTTCTTTGCTCTTGAGACATTAACCAGTTTCTCGAATTGCTGAAGGTAATCAAAAAGATCATCAAACGTATCCACTGTCAAACGTTTAGCAAGACGAACTTTGGTAACATATTTCAACCATTCCGGTTGCAAGCTATTCAAAAACTTTGTGTTAATTGTAACAATTAGAAAATGTATGTCATTTCTTTCTAAATCGTTCATTAACTAAGCAAAACAATTGTAAACTGAAACAAGTGCTTCCCCTGGTTCAGCAACAAACTAATCAAATTCGTTTGTAAAACGAGTTTCTCTATCAACTTTGTTTTGTATAGTTCCCCTCATAAGACGTTCAACTCTTTTCCACATGTCCTTAGCCAAAGTGCAAGCATCCACATAATTATAAATGTCATTTGGAATAGAAAGAAGAATCAGATTCTTGAGCTCCATCTCAACATCATTATGCAATAACGCATCTCCTTGTAAATCCTCAGCAGTTTGCAATTTCAGAACAGTGGAATTGTTAGGAATGAACATCTTAAACTGATAAGGACCTTCATCAAGTGCTTTGTTAAGCCACTTTCGGTTTTCCCTCTTTCGATTTACATATCGTCTAAATCTACTTGCCCACAATATATAACTACTCCTTTCAAGCATGGGAGGCCTAGTCTCAGAACCGGCATCAGCAAGGGATTGTTGATATGTTTTGGATGTTGACATTTCTTATGATTCAAAGATTGGATCTTTGTAGACGAAAATGAGTGATATTTGTGAGAAGATTTCCAAACTCGGTAACAATTGTGAAACTCGGACAACACTGTTCTCGGATAACAAGTAGTCTGAAACTCGGTACACTTCTCGAACAGAACTAAACTTGGAAAAAATACTAATAAACTCAGTATTCTTAAAACCTATTAAACTCGGAAATGCTATGAACCACAAACTCTATTAAGAACAAAAAATCGATTATTTCAAACTCGATAGAACTGAGTTTTGATAAATTCGTTGATTAAGAATTATCAATAACCACAAACTCGATATAACCGAATTTTATGTTGACTAAATAATCCAAAACACATATAATCATCAAATTCGATAGAACCGAATTTGTACTTCGAGTTTTTAAAATTGACGAATTTGTTTTCAAAATCCTAATTCTCTATAAAACCGTAAATTTGTGATGTTTTAACACTTTGTAAGCTTATTTCCGAGAGTAAAATCACTAAGTCCTTATTTTACACTTTTTGATAAAACAAAAAATGTGAAAACATATAAAACTCGATATTTACCCGAGTTTATCAATAACCTCCTAATATATGATTTTCGATAGAACCGAAAATGCGTATATATCTATTACAATACTTTTCGATCAAAACTATAAGAAAAATGATTCGAAAATAGAAAAACTACTTCCGAGAATGCAGAAACACTTCTGAGAACGCTAAAATACTACTAAAAATGCAATCTCCATAACTCAATAACACTAACTCGAAAGCTCAAATATCTCAACCGAATTCACCGAATGTCATCTCGAGGTTGTCGGACGTGTAAAAAGCTCATAAATCGAATCTTCTCTAATGGCGTATGATACCACTTGTTAGGTCTTGTTTATCTTGAATCATACATATTGTTCATGAAAGCTTAGAGAGAATAGTAGAGGAGGGCAAGTATTCAAATTTCAAATGTTATTAAAATGGAGGGAAAAGGAAAAGTTTGTTACAAGGCATCTCCCTCTAATGATGCTTAGAAGGGGTATTTATAGGAGAAGGAAGGAGGCTTCCCTTCCTTTATTTTTCACTTCTAGTCCCTATTCTTTGGCAATTATGCTATTTCTTACTTTTAGCATAATATACCTTATTACAAACTACTTTATTTTAAACAAAATAAAGACTAATGACTAAATATAACTAAACCACATAACTGACACTTTTATGAACCTAACAAGAGTGATTTGGTGAGCCAAAAGAAATGAGAGATTAAAGAAACCCTCACAAATCTCCTGTCTTTCTTCATAAATTGAAACACATCTTGTTCATACAGACCCACGAGAGAAAACCCACGTAACTATTGCCTTTAAGATCATTTGAATAATGGTCTCAGGTAGGTTGTATTGATTGTTTTATCTTTTCACAAACGAAACAAAGAGGGACAAGAACAATCTTGTTCTTTTTTTTGATATTTTTCGAACATTAACAAAGGATTTTTCCTTCACAAAGATCGATGATGTGCTATGTTCCATCAGACAAGATCTTTAAAGATCTTTTGAAAATCAAAGAACCAAAAACTAAGATCTTGACTTGTTTTCGTTGTTGGTTCGAGTCGTTATGGACAGAGAACTGGATACGCCGTATCCGATGGAAGTGGATACGCCGTATTCAGCTATCGACCAGAACAATGTATTAAGAAAACAATTAAATATACAAACAATTTAACACACATATTTATAAGCAAACAATTAAAGATAAATATACAAAATTTATAGAATATACAAGAATACACACTAATCTAAATTACACTAATCCTAAGGGTTAGATCGAATCTAATGTTAAAAACCAAAATATCAAATAAAAATCAAGATTAATTTTCACTCCCCTGCAACGATGCCAAAAACTTGATGTGTCGTTGTGCGGTGTATATTTCATTGATTCAAGTTTTAAATTTATATTTTGCTGACTAAACCAAAAACAACACTTTAACGGGCAGTGTACCCGATTGGTAGTAGTTTAGTAAGTAGGGTGTCGAACACTTAAAGCTAGGTTAAATCTATCAATTTAATTAATATCTTGGTTATCTAATCTATGTTAATTCTACTCTATTCTAAACCTATGTCAGTCTTAGTTCCTAATTCTAACGGGAAAAAGGAGGGGGGGTTTAGCTTGAGAGACTGGCACGGTTTGGTTGGTGACTACAATCAATTCAAGACACTTTTACCCACGCGAGCTAATTAACAAAAGATAAAAGAGCGGACGAGCCAAATATAAGAAAACTGTATTAACCATTATTAATCCGATTAGAAAGTTGGTTTGTTTATTAAGTGCAATGATTTCTTCTCTAGAGGTGGCATCTCGTTCTTAAGACTTAGGCGTTACATCATCCTAAGACCTAGACATATTAATTCTGTCACAATTAAAGCATCCGCATAAAGCATCCTTATTTGCTGATTATAATCTATCTTAGGGATTAAAGCAATGGTGATCTTGTTAAACCCTAGCTCATAGAGACTTTACCCACTTACCGCTTAATGGCAATTTATACACTAGTAATCCACTTGTCTAACTATCCAATAGAATCAGAAAGTTACTTGTTGAATTATCTAGGTCACCTGCTAGTCAACACGATCAATAAACTGTTGGCAATATCCAATTAACTAGTTAAGCCCGAAGCGTATCCTAGACACAGACTTAGAAGGACAATATTTGTGTAACTATTATTCTAGATGTATGAATTACTATATGGAGAGCTATCCTAGAATTTAGATCTACTTGGTCTGTATCACTAGATCCAGTTGAATGATAGGTCGCATACAAAAGCACGTAAACAAGTATAAATTGATAAACATAAACAAGCATACAATGATAAATCAAGAAATCGAGATAAACAAATACCAAACATTCAGATCTTCATAATAATGGCTAATTCCTGAAGGTATTAGCCTTCAAATGTCATAATAAATACAAGAGTAATTATTTAGTCAAGGTAAACTAACCGAGTTAACGAATGATACCAAAAACTAAACGATTACTAAAGTATACGAAATTACTTGTTGTCTCCTATGGAATTGATAATGTTGCTCGATCTCTTATGTTCTTTTTCTCCTCTGAAAATTGACTTTTATGGTTCAGGTATCGAGAATATAATTTTGCACACTTAAAACTTGTTTTTGAGTTTTGTATTTATAAGGTCTGGAAGTCGGTTCGATAAGGCGTATCCAAGGAGTTGGATACAGCGTATTGGGGATTTCTTGGAGTAGGGATCACGCTTGATATCTTCCAGAATATTATATTCATTCCATATCTTGAATACGGCGTATTGAGTCTCTCTGGATACGGTGTATTGAGCTTTATCCTCTGTGGTCTTTGGTGAGTGCAGGCATGGATACACCATATCTTCCTTGATGGATACGGCGTATTGTTCTTCAGAATAGTAATCTTCAAAATATCTTCATTTAAGCTCCAGAATGCGCGCCTTTTGCTATCTTTCACCAATTACTCCATAATTACTGCAATTCTCAAATATAAACGATTAAGTAACAATTCTTTGCAATAACTATACAAAATGGGTTAATAACATGGGATAAATGATGCTATAAAATAGACGTTATTTGATGTCATCACTTTAAAATAGATATATAAGGTCAAATTGGATGAATTGGGGGGAATCTTGAAAAACAAGACTAGATTGGTAGCTCATGGATACCGTCAGGAAGAGGAAATTGATTTCAAAGAATCCTTTGCTCCCATGGCTAGATTATAAGATGTTCGGATATTTCTCGCATTTGCTGCTTATATGAATATGATCGTCTACTAGATGGATGTAAAGACGGCATTTTTTAATGGTATTTTACGTGAAGAAGTCTACGTTAGCCAACCGGACGGATTTGTGGATCCTGACAATCCTAATCATGTGTAAAGACTGAAGAAAGCTCTATATGAGTTGAAACAGGGTCCTACGGGCGGGGGGTGCGAGGTATGTCTCTTTGTCATCGTTTCTGCTATCTCAAGGATTCTCTAAAGGCACGGTTGATCCCACATTGTTCATCAGTAGAAAAGGCAAAGATATTCTTCTGGTACAAATCTATGTTGACGATATTATTTTTGCTTCTACTACTGAACTATGTGATAAATTTTCTGAGATAATGTGTTCCAAATTTAAGATGTCAATGATGGGCAAAATATCATTTTTTTCTAGGACTACAGATTTTACAGAGTCCCAGAGGCATCTTTTTAAACCAATCAAAATATGCTCTAGAATCACTTAAGAAATATGAAATGGAATCTTGTGACCCAGTGGATACTCCAATGGTGAAGAAATCCAAACTGGATGAGTATACACAAGGGAAAGCCATTGATCTTACACATTATCGTGGCATGGTTGGCACCCTTATGTATCTAACATCCAGTAGACCAGACCTGGTATATGGTATCTGTATGTGTGCTCGGTATCAGGCACGGCCTACCAAAAAGCACCTACATACTGTAAAAAGAATCTTTCGATACCTAAGAGGAACCGTCAATCGAGGACTATGGTACTCGAGGATTCTGCTATTGCTCTAACAGCTTTTGCAGATGCTGATCATGCAGGTTATCAAGATACAAGACGTAGTACATCTGGAAGTATGCAACTGTTGGGAGACAGACTTGTTAGCTGGTCATCAAAAAGGCAGAAAAGCGTTGTGATATCCTGTACGAAAGCTAAATATATAGCCTTGTCTGGTTGTTGTGCTCAAGTCCTTTGGATGAGATCACAACTTACCGAATATGGCCTTGGATTCAATAAAATTCCAATGTACTCTGATAACAAAAGCGTTATTGCCTTATGCTGCAACAATGTTCAACATTCTTGATCAAAGCATATCGACATCAGATATCACTTCATAAAAGAGCAAGTGGAGAATGGAGTCGTCAAGCTTTACTTTGTCAGAACGGAATATCAGTTGGCGGACATCTTCACCAAGGCTCTATGTCGAGAAAGAATTGAATTCCTTATCGACAGGCTGGGGATGAAAAGTTTTACTCTCGAGACTCTGAAAGAATTGGCAGATGAAGCCGAAGAATAGTGGTGGTACCTATTCTTATATCCTCTGTATATTATGTATATATAAAATCACAAAAACACAAAAAAGATTTTTCTCTTCTTATAAAAAACAAAATACAAAATTAAAAAATCAGAAAAATATAAAAATATGGATCTCTGCATTCTTCTGAAATCGATAACATGTTAACGCCGTAGAAATGTTATTCTATAAATGTTACCGAGGCTGTAATTGAAGTTCTAGCAGGAAGTTCAAAAGCATTTAAAACATGCAAAAAAATGGGCTTGCTATTTTTTCGATAGCACCCCGGTCATCATCTTCAGGCAAGTATTTCAAAATAAAATTGGCCCTCAACAGGAATTTATTCTGGGCATGGTCTACTTTATGACCATGCAAGGCTTGTGATTACTTTGCATCACAACCCGTGCTTCCTTATATTTCATTAGTGTACATGTCAGTGCGCTTATGGTGTTTAATAAGAGAAATCTTATTTTCTATGGTGTTTTTTCAAAATCTACAATGATTAATTTTGAACAGTTCATCTGAAAATCATTTCAAAAGGCATTTGGACCACTCAAACAATGACTACACGCTATCTTTAAATAGAAAGCAGGTCATTGTCTTTTATTTTTGGAGGGGGGGGGAGAAAATGTCAAATATCTTTTTCAATAAAATCAGTTTGTGATAAAGGAAAAAGGTTTTAAACAATAACGGGTTAACAATTAAAGGGGAGTTAATTAAGTTTAGCTTACGTGTGCCTTAACTGTTATGTGTTTATGCCTTTTAGAAAATAGATAGCAAAAATAAGTTGCTAGGAATAATTGTTAAAAAACAATAGGGACTATTTGTGCTATTTGTCAAACCATATTATGCCTATGTTAACTTATGTTAAAGGATATAAAGTTCAGGGGGCATTTATGTCAAAATTTAAAGTTTCAACATAAACACCCCCATCCTTTCCCTCTCGTCACTGTATCAAACACACACACTTAAATTTCTTTTTCTTCCCTCCACACTCATAAAATCATCACCCTCAAGATCAAAGAACTCAGACCATTTCAAGCTTAAGGTATAATTAAGAAAGTATTCCCCACATCCTAAACCATCTATCTCTCAAAGGAATTAAGCTTTTACAATCATTTGTGCTTGAAAACCTTAAAACTTGATTTAGGGTTCATAGAAATCAAATGTGAGTGAAATTTAAAATTGAGTGAGGGGTTTTGATCGTTTAGGGATGCTTATCCCTCATGTAAAACAGTTTTGAATTTGGTTCACTTATGATTGTGTTTTTAGTTAATTCTTGTGTACAAAATTGTAGGAAAATGGGTAGAAATAAGAAAAGTTGATGGTGTGTGTTTAGAATGTGTTAGAATCACTTCTTGTATGTGTTAGAGCCTCTAAATCCTATTGTTGATCATAAATGAAACGTATTTATGAGATTTATATGAATTCGTGTTCACTATGTGCTTTGTAGCAAATTTTGTGCTTTATCATTCATGAAAATGATTCTTATGATGTTATGAATTGCTAAGATACATGTATGAATGTCTTATGATGTCCAAAAAAGTGGTAAATCTAAAAACTTAAATTTAAGGCGAATTAGTCAATACACGAAGGAGGCAAATTAGTGTTACCTTTTGGAGGCGAATTAATTTTGCCTTCAAAAGACGAATTAATTTTGCCATTAGGAGGCGAATTAATTCTGCCTTCAGGAGGCGAATTAATTTTCCCCCTTAAGGAGGTGAATTAGTGGTTTCCATTAAGGAGGCGAATTAGTGGTATTCCTTAAGGAGGCGAATTAGTGGTATTCCTTTAAGAGGCGAATTAGTAACTTCACTTAAGGAGGCGAATTGATAGTTTTACTTAAGGAGGCGAATTAGTAGTTTTCCTAAGGAGGCGAATTAATTGTTGCTCTTAAGGAGGCGAATTAGTGGTTTTGCAAAAGAAGACGAATTAGTTGAGTTTCTTTAAGAGGCGAATTAAAAACATAGTTTAGGTAGCTAATTAAAATTGGTTAATTGTGCAATCTAGACAACGTTTGATAAATGCATGCCTGTCATTAAAATAGTATGCCTTATAGTCTCATATATAAACTTAGTTATATATAAACTGTATTGGCAAACTCTTAGCAGAATCATGACTTCCAAAGCTCAACAAATTGAACTGGACAATGACCTTGTTGCCCTTGAGAAATGTCGTGTCATTGGCAAATGCAACATGCAGATCAACCCAGGAATGAAGCCAATAGCGTTGGATGCACTTGCTCTTACTACATGCTATCCTGTATTCCTTATCACAGCTAAAGTCCTTGTCATCTACATGCATCAGTTCTGTCTACCGTCATCAAGCACAAATCATCATATCAATTCAAGATCGATAAGAAAAGATTCTCTGTAAATGTTGAAGTACTCAGAGAAATTCTCAACATCTGTCGTAAGGTTCCGGGTAAAGAGTTTGATGAACCGCCTACTGAAGAGGAAGCTTTATCTTTCATCAGTGAACTTGGTCACTCTGGAGAGATAAGGTATATCACTGATGTAGTTGTTGATCATCTACACCAACCATGGAGAACTTTTGCATCTATCATCAAACATGTGTTCTCTGTGGAAAAGTCTTTGGTCTTGATAAGATATGACTCTCTAGAGTTCAAATACTTTGAGGAATGCACTATAAGAAGAATCTGGACTTTGTCGCTTTAATCTAGGAGGACTTGGCATACCAAATTGACAACATAGATTCAAAGAAGCAAGACAAGATGTTATATCCAAGATTCACAAAGATAATCATTCATCACTTCCTAACCAAAGATAAGTCTATCTCATGGAGGAACAAGATGTTCATGCACACTGTTAGGGATGATAGTGTACTGGGTACCATTGAGGTTCGTCTCCAGACATGTAGACACTCAAGTATATGGTGCAATCCTCTCTCAAGCAATGACAAATCAAGCCCTGCTGGACTCTGTTGCTTACAAAACTTATCATTGTTGTTCCCACTTCAATGGATCTTGAATTCCTTAGCTTGTGTAAGGTTTAGTTATACAAGATAAATCCTACACAACTATGATAGAAACTTTGTTTTATAATACTAAAGATTATGCGGAATCTAATCTTTAATATAAGAAGAATTCTTCAATGAAACAACAATTCTAATGAACACTCAGAATAACAAACAAAAGCTTTAATATATTAATACGAATACTCTAACTAGTATTAGGGTTACAAAACCTTGAAGCTATGACAATTCTATGAATGACTCGATTTGATACTTTGATACTTTGATATTGATACATGGAATTCTATACCCTATGACCTCCTTTTATACACCAAGGAGTCCCAATGGGATTACAATATTTTCTCAAGTTATCACGATCTTCTAATAAACCAAATAACTTATACGTATCTTCTTACAAGAATATCTCATACATATCTCATAAGCAATCTTATCTTTTCTTGGGCAGTGCTTTTTATCCTTTCAACAGTTGTAATCTTTCAGCAGTTGTAACTTTTATACTAGCAGCATTAACTTCCAACACCAACAGTAGTAACTTTTATACCAGCAGCACTAACTGTGTACAAGCAGCATTAACTACTTAGAAAGTTTTCTTCAATCTTCACCAGCAGGTAATAGGTTACACTAGCAGTTACTAACTTTACTCTAGTGGTACTACATTTTATAGCAGTAGTAATATACACTAGCAGTAGTAACTTACACTAGCAGTACTAACTACTTAGCATATTTTTCATTAAGATTACTAACAGCACTAATTTATGCTTAGCAGCAGTAACTAATACCTTAACAGCACTAACTTCAAGAAGGCTTTTAATCCCAAAAATCCTCCCTTAAACTTGATATTTATCTTTAAAATCATCAAGTTTCTTCATTAAAAGTTTCATCAATCACCAGGAGGATGCTTCCAAACGCTTCATTGAGGTACATAGCCTTCCTTAAGATAGTTTCTTGACCAATCTGAGAAGCTCAAATGCATTTTCACAACTATAATCAACTTGGAGCTTCACATCATTGAACATCTGATGTAGTGTGTGCTTTGTAAGTGGATACATCTTCTCAACCACATATAAATAAAGTATGTTCTGCATTGTCACACAATGAACTCCACAAGAATCATAAAGCTTCCAATTCAGCACTTTAACTAAAAAAACCCTTGTCCTGATTCTTCTTACTTCTTCAAAGATTGAATGTTCAAAACCCATGGTCTTCAAATTAAGATGTAAGAAAATATCCATGTAATTCACTGGCTCTGTCTTCTTAAATCTTGCTTTGACTATACTCCAAGAACTTCCAAATCTTTTCTGTCAAAGTTTTTAAGCATCTTTCCAAAAGTTAAATACATCTGAGAATTACCATCTGCTCTGATAATTTAAAATAGCTTTTCTTCCCTTCTTTGTAGGTTCATTGTAGTCAACAATGGTTGGAGATTTGGTAGATAAAGGTGTAGCTTCAATAGTTACATCATCTCCATCATCTGAAATGATTTCCATACATTGCTTAAGCTCTTCAGTTTCTTTATCATCATCCACCTTTTGCTTCTTTGAAGGCTCTTGTTCTAGCTCATCACCTGCTCTTTTAGAACTGCTTTCTTCTCTTGTCTCACTGCCTTCCATCAATTCTGTGTCCATATCAACAAATGTGTTTACCCTTTTCATTGCTTTATCAAATAACTCTTGAACATTGGCAAAGGACTTAGTCTTCAAGTCTTTGGGCTTCCATCCTGCCATGTTTTTCAGATAGGTACACATTATACTCCTTTGTTGAGCTTTTGTGGGTGGTCTATTTCTCCTTTCTTCTGCTCTCTTAGCTGCAAAGTGCTTCCTCCTTTTCTCCAAGAGTTGTTGAAACAGTTTAGACTTTTCTTTAATTGTCAACTCTTCTTGTTCCTCTGCTTGCAGCCTTTGAGCTAATTCATAGTCAGTCTCAACCTTATCCTGAATATCATTCCATTGTGCAATTAAGGCAGCATTGGCTTCTTCTTTTTCTCTTGCAATCCTCTCTTCCTCATCAAATTGAGCTTGTAGCCTTATAGCTTCTTGTTCATCAAAGAGGACTTGATCTTTCTTCTTCATCTTCAAAGGTTCTTTAACCATGATTCCTTTACCCTTGTCCTTTGAAGAAGTTATTGGTGTAGATGCTTGCTCCTGCTCTTGAATAACAAGCCCTTTAGACATTCGTTGTTGTAGCAGCAGTTGTAACCAGCCTTGGGTTTAGTTCTCTTTAATTATGTATGTGCTTGAGCTAAAAGTCATTGTCAACATCAGATAAAACTTTGCGCATAATGGAAATTATACTTGTAAATTGTAGCAGCATTAACTACAGGCTCTTTAATTTCTACAAACACCTCATCACCATCAAGATCATGCATTACAAACATATCAGGATCAGTATCAAAATAAGTACTATCCAAGGTGATGTCATCATCAACATCAATATCATAAATTTTCCTTCTCTGTTTGGATGCATCCTCCTGATCACCCAAAGTAGCTTCATCATCTGAGGAATCAATTCTAGCAGACAGACCAACCTTGTATAACCTTTTAAGACCATGAGTTCTTGACTTTTTCTTTCTCTTTAGCTTCTTGACTCTCTTTTTCAGACTTCTAATCTCATGTGCTTGAGCAGCCTTTGTGTTTTCCAGGTCAAGAACTCTTTGTTGCAATTTAGTACAAAATTCCATCAATTCCTGTAGTTGCATACTATCCTCACCACTTTGAGGTGTGTTAACTCCTGCAAGCAGTGGATCATTGGAAAATTTAGATACATTCTCAGACTTAGTCTGAGCAATGGTATCCCCCATGGTGTCTTTGGCGCTGGGACCACCACTTGAAACTAGTTCTAATGAAAACTTGGTTCTTTAGGTAATGCCTTGGATTGGGTATAGATAGTTACCTATGTCCCACAAACCCATGCCTCTGCATCTAAGCCAGTAGCAGTAGTGGTATCCCTTTCCAAACTATCATCTCTCTCCTCATAGACAGCCTCATCTGCTACATTCTCCACAGGAACATTAGACTAAGGAATCTTAGTATCATTTCTCTTGGGTTTCCTAGGCCTCTGTTTCCTTTTAGGTTGTGATGTTGATGGTGGAATAATGGTGGGTGTGTGATGGGGATCAGTTGGCATGTCTGAACCTTTACCTATTTCAGCTTGAGCTTGTACCACCATTGTTTGGAACAAGGGTGTTACTCTACCAAAAAAGTCTTTTCCTTGCCTTCTCATGTTAGCAAAAACCTTCTTTGTGTGAGATGGTGCAATATAAATTATGTTGTGATTTGTCATCCCTTCCAGTTGATTATCCAAAAATACTTGCACAAATCTTGGATACATTAGGAATTTGCCAGCACTATCTAAGTTCTTCATCATGCTTTCAAAAATATACTTGGAAAAGTTAAACTTTTGGTTTGTGTCTAAACATATAATTGCATAGGCCATAGTGCTACTAAAGTCATTCCATGAAGTAGTCTTAGCACTTAGGCATTGCAAAATAGTATGGATGACGAATTTCCATTGGGAGAGAAGAATGCCTTATAGAAAGTTAACTTCTGTGAAAGTTTTTCATACTCCATTCTTGTAAGCTGTTTAAAAATTGTAGCATTTGGCAGACAATCAATACCATTAGCATCTTCCAGTTGAAGATCTCTTCTTACAGTTGCTTCAGTTATGATGATCTTCTTTCCATCTACTAGGGCTTGTAACTGCTGTTCCCCATTGACCATTTTCACCTTGACAGTGGCCCAAAATTATTCAATACATGATGTATATATAGTGGGATTAACGGTTAAAGCATACTTTATAGAACTAGCATTCAGAAAATCAACAACTTGTTCAAACCCCTCACTTTTAGTGGGTTTAGCCAAAAACACGACTAAATTATGAGTATCAGCAAATTGTAGGGTCGTCATTGTGTTGGGTTTTGATGATAAATGATGAAATTGAGTTAGGGTTTATGATTAGAGAGTATATGAAAGATTGAAATCGATTAAATGATTGAATGAAACCCTTAATCGAAGTATTTATGAAACTACCCTCAACAGCATTAACGTTCACCAGCAGTTGTAAGTTATGCCTAGCAGCATTAACTTTTAACTAGCAGTAGTAAGTAACCCAGCAGTAGTAACTCAGTAGTAAATTAAGCCTAACAACATTAACTTACAACCAGCAGTAGTAATTAACTTCGCCCAGCAGTAGTAAATTATGCCTGGCAGCATTAACTTTAAGTTACCAGTATTAACTCCAATTCCATTCCAAATAGCTTTTTCATCATCAAATTAACATTTTGACTCACAAAAACTCTTTATCTATTTTTGCTTTCTCTCAATTCTTTTGGCTCACAATTCTCTCTGACTGTTTTTTATTTCTCTCAATTCTTTTAGCTCACAATTCTCTATGTCTGTTTTTTAATGTATTCAACTCTCTTTCTATTTTTCAGCTTACAAATTCTCTCAATTCTTTTTCTCACAAAATCACTCTGTCTGTTTTTATCACACATCTCTCTTTCTGTTTTTCAACTCACAAATTCTCTCAATTCTTTTACTTACCAAATCACTCTATCTGTTTTTATCACACATCTCTCTTTCTGTTTTTAATCTCACTAATTCTCTCTATTCTTTTACTACCATTTATGGCTTAAATCATGACTTTAAGATTGGCATTCCTTACTAGAAATCAGATATTGAAATCTACTTACATCAAATGCGTTTGCAAGCAAATCTGCAACATTCTTGTCAGTATGAATCTTGATCATTTGAATTAGCTTCTTTTCATTGGAATCTCTGATAAAGTGATGTCTAATCTCAATGTGCTTTGTTTTTTAATGAAAAACAGGGTTCTTAACTATGCATATAATATTCATTATCAATATAGATCTTTGTATGCATAAAACTTCTTTAACACAATGAAGTCTTCAACATCTTGTTCCATGCCATGCCACCACACATAATAAGTTGCAAATAATATCATCTTTGTAACATCTTCCCCTTTTTGTCATAACCCAATAGGAGACTTGTGAACATATGCAACTTTGATCTTTACAACTACAAACTATATATTACACTTTTAATCCAAGCTTTCCAATGTCTCAAATTATAATCACTATCAATGTATGCTACCAAATCAAAAGGTGAATCTTTTGGATACCAAAGGCCTAATTTTGGTTGACCTTTTAAGTACCTAAAAATTCTTTTCACAGCATGAAGATGTGACACTTTTGGGTTGACTTGGTATCTTGCACATGCACACACTGCAAACATAATATCAGGTCTTGAAGAAGTAAGATACATCAATGAACCAATCATTGATCTATATAAATGAACATCCACTTCTTTACCATTTTCATCCTTGAGCAAAGGCTTTTGAGTTTCCATAGGTGTGCTTTCTGTCTTGACATCAGTAAAACCAAATTTCTTCAAAATCTCAGTCACATACTTTTCTTGACTGATAAAAATCCCATCTTTCTTCTGCTTTACTTGTAGTCCTAGGAAGAATGTGAGTTCACCTATAGAACTCATTTGAAACTTCTTATGCATCATCTTCTCAAACTTTGTGCATAATGACTTCTTTGTAGAGCCAAAAATGATATCATCTACATACACTTGAACTAACAGAATATCACCTTTATCCCTTCTAATAAATAAAGTCTTGTCTATTTTTCCTCTCTGAAACCCTTTGTCTAACAAATAAGTTGACAAGGTTTCATACCAAGCTCTAGGAGCTTGATGCAGTCCATAAAGTGCCTTTTCTACTTTGTATACTCTATCAGGGCAAACATAAACTTCCTTTTCAATCTTACCATAAAGAAAAGCACTCTTGACATCCATCTGGTACACCACAAAGTCTTTAAATGAGGCATAGGCTAAGAATAGCCTAATTGCTTCAATTCTAGCAACAGGGGCAAATACTTCATCATAGTCAATCCCTTCTTCTTGTGTGTACCCTTGAGCAACCAATCTTGCTTTGTTCTTTATCTCAATGCCTCTTTCATTATTCTTGTTCCTGTAAACCCATTTAGTGCCTATGGGTCTTTTGCCATTTAGTAAATCCACCAGGGTCTAAACTTCTTGTAGCTTGAATTGTAGAAGCTATTCCTGCATAGCCTCTATCCAACTTGGATCCTTTAATGCATGAATTACCTTTTTGGGTTCTTCTTGTGATAAAAAGCAAGCACACAAGCAATTTTGAAAGTCTTTATGGTTTGTTCTTTGCTGAACAGAACTAAACAGACCATGTTCTTTCAAATTCTTTGTCATTCTTCTTGTTTAAGGTGCTGAATTCAAGTCTCTAATAATTTGTTCAACTAGATGATCTTTGTGTATTCTTGTAGTTGGAATAAGACTGACAGGCATAAATGTATTCAAATTGTTCATGTCAGCCTCTGCACCAACATCTTTAGCATCATCTGAATAAACAATATCTTCTAATTCAGACATATTTAGATCATCTAGAAGTTTAATGCTTGTTTTTGCACCAACAACATTAACTTCTATGCCAGCAGCATTAACAGTTGAACTAATAGCATTAACATTGTTAGTGTTGTTTCCATCACTAGCAGTATTAACATTGTTAGTGTTGTTAACATTATCATTATCTTTCTCTTGATCATTACTTGAATCACCACCTTCTTTTCCTGGTTCTTCAGTAACCTTCTTTACATTATCTCCTGAAGGTTTGAATTCAACATCAGGAGAACTCTTTGAATTTTGAGAGAATGGTAGATCAGCAGGCCACAATGGTAGCAGAATGTAATCTTTGCCAGGTATTGTCTCCATTCTAGCTTTACCTGCATCATCACATGCTTTTGTACCTGCATTACCATTAGACTGATTTCCTGCAATTTGCTATATATACAAACCCGAATTTAGGGTTTTGGGTGTGTAACTTTAGAATAAAAGAGGGTACGAACCCTAGTTCGTTTAGCAGCTATTAGGGATGAATTTAGGGCCTAAAAACCCTATTGTACTTCCGCCAACTCATATGTTTTAAATCAAGTTAAGGTTTATTTAATCATTCAATATGTCTATGTGTTGTTTGATTCATCTATGTTCTTGCTTTATCTATAACATGCTTGGCTAAACCTCCTATTGTGTTTATTATGTTTGTATGAAACCTAGAATGTAAATCTTTTGTGGTCGTTCCGCACACTCAGCTCATAAGTGAGGATGTGCAATGTTAGGTCTTAGAAAACCAGCTAGATTTTGTCTGATATACGCTGTTGTGATGTCTAGGATAATTGATTGTGTAGAAAGGATACCATCGGGTAACAGTCTTCATACTACCTTGCCCCCTAATATGGTTGATCCACTTTTAATATATTTCACATGCATTTAATATACCCTTAGGGGCCTTGTAATAGTCCTCATACTACCTTACTTGTGCGTTGCTCTAACGGAATATTATTTAGTAGCGACGGGCGTTCGTGTAATTCGTTTCATGGTCTTAGGAAAATAATGTTCATTGATAATCACTAGTGTGACAATTAGCAATAAACACTAGGAGAAGCAATTGGGTGTAATTCATTCGATTTAATAAACACAATCTTTTTTTCATTTGTTATCACCAGTAGTTTAGGTTTGCATTTAGTTTTATAGCTAAAACCTAAACCACCTCTCCCAATTATATCGATTTACTTGCTTTAATAAAATATAAAAAAACATAAATATTTTCTCTCAACCTTAGAATTCTATATTGACCGAGCATCAAGCTCTTCCCTACATATTTCTCGAGATTAATTTATTCATCCGTGAACGTTAAAAACCCTAAGAGTCTGTGCCTATTCTACTACTACATCGATTAGGAAATTATATATAATCATCCTGACATTCAAATTACTTCAGCTAAATTCAACCGTGACACCCTCCCCAAAATGGACCTCTGCATAGGTAGTTGTTAATCTTCGTGTAGAGTCCTACGTCGATCCACATCAGGTTTTTGGCGTCGCGATGGGGAATAGTTAGGTTTTGATCTTATTTTTACTTGCTTGAATCCTTTCAAGTAAGATTTAATTTCCGCACATTAGCTTTCTTGTAGTCTATCTTTTTCTTTGTGCCCTTTGTTCATAACATTTGTAAATTTGTAAATTATAATGAATAGGTATGGTTATTTTAGCGTAGGTAGGTTGATGTATTCTTCCGTAATTAACTCATGGTGTTCCAACAACATCAAGATTGATAATCTCTCTACGATTCGTGGACTCGTTTCAAAGACATAATCCAAAAAGTCCTGAATCATGGCCTTAGTATATGGACCCTAATTGAAATCTTTCTTAAACATCTCGACTCGTTATCCCGTCATATCATCAATTTGACAGCAGAAGGGGATCTTAGGAAGTTTAGTGATATAGGAGCATGGTATGCCATAGAGGATTGTGCCCAATATGATAAAAAATGTAGCAACCCAAAAGCGTTATTTCCCTGTGTGAAAACAATAGCAAATCCAAATGCTTTAATAGTTGGGGATGATAGGTTTAGGGTACTTGTAATTAGGTGCCATGCAACAATGTGTTAGCGAATCTATGATGAGAATGTAGATCGCTTAAGTCGATGGTTAATGAGATAGGGTTAAAAAGCCTGAGAGTACCACACAAACCTAATCGGCATTTGAGGAAATACACACCGCCGCTCTGTGGACTTACCGACAGAAAGAAGTAGAAAAAGACTTTAGGGACCCGATAGAGTTAGAACCTTTTGAACAAAAACAAATACTAGAGGACGAAGTAGGCTTAAATTTTAATCACAAAACACTACTCTTTAGTCTAGGGATAAGTTACTAGTTTTGATGGAACGGAAGATTGAACATTTATCAATATGTTTATCCTTAGATGTTAGAGTCTAGGACATAATAGGCCTTCGAAACACCCATCAAAACCACTTGAGTTACGGATAGTAGTTCTAGGATGAAGGTAGTAGCATTATTTAACAACTCAAACACCGGCCATTTACCTCTGTGGCAATTACCATCCTAAGGGTGTGATATAGTTTTTATAACCCAGGTTATTAATAACTAAGGAGGACTTATGGATTAAATAAACGGGGTTTATTTAGGAAATAGTGATCCCTAGGTGTTGATATTTCAAAATTGGGAGATGTTTGGATGATGTTGGAGATTAGAATCTAAGAAGTTTTCATCTAGGAGAAGAACTTAGTTATTCGATAGGCCAAATGAAGTAAGAGAGAGGTAGGAATCTAGAAAACAACCATTGAACATATAATTTACCAACCAATTTTCCAGCATGTGACCCCTTCTCATAACAATGGTGTGTACCGTTACTATCACTCGCACTTGAACTCAAGTGTAGGGGAACCCTCCCCTTTATTTGTTAAATAAGGTTAGAGTTAGGCTCGTGACTCGAACAAAAACAAGCGCTTTTTGGGAGGCAAATCAAATGAACAATGTTTTTACCCTATATTTATTTTTAGCTCATAAGGGAGCGTCGTTTTTGTCTTGTGTTTTATTCTTTTCATTTTATTTTATCAGTTCGAACTCTATCCATGTTAATCAAGCTTTTTTTTTGTTTTTAAACCTAGTCCATAATTTCTTGATTTATGGTTTTGGGCAATTGATTAGTGTAGGGGAATTTATTCGGTTTTTATTATCAAGTCCTCATTCATTGTTAATGATAACCTTGACGGAGTCAAACGCCCCAGGACCAGGAAAGAAAACTTAAAGTTTTTAATTATTTTTGAAAATAAAACTTGCCTATCATTTAATATATGTATTCTTCTGTTATAAACCTATAAAACCTAATGAGTTTAACAATTTTCTCATCCTATCTTTACTGCTTTATCGAGTCAAACCCTAAATTCATATTGTATATTTGTCTATCGCACATTATTTATGCTTGTATAGTGTCTTTCGTCATTTGATTACGGGTCCTATATTTGATGAGAAGAAGCTTGGAGTTCTTAGGAAGTTTCATTGGATGATTCTTAGTAGATGATTTAACAGTTAATCGCATGTTTCTTCTACATTTATTGAGAAATACAATGGGGAGTACTTGTTTCTTCTTACTTGTTTTCTTTTCATTTATTCGTCTTTTATACGGGTACTTTTTATTGACTACATTGGGGACAATGTTCAACTTAAGTGTAGGGGGGAAAAATAAGCCTGTAAAACTCTTTTTCTTGCATTTGCTTGGTCTTAAAATGATGGGTAATATATCGAACACATTAGCAAAGAGGTAATTTATACCCAAATTTAATTTTTTTTATGACACATACCAATGAAAACCAAGTATTAATAGCGTCTCATTGTAGGAATTTATATGACTAGCACAATAACCCTCAGAATTCCACTCAAAAAATGTAAGGTTCGCCCTTAGATCTTTAGGAATTCGAGTGCCCATTATTGGGTAACCCAAGATGATTTTATCCTTTACCCGGTTCGCAGTTAAGGGTTGATTTGCATGCGTGCATGTTCTATTCAGTCATTACGGGCCATGTTTGTTTCCATTGCCTTGTCACCTTTTCTAGGATTGTCTGGTGTTAGTAAAATTTCATATGAGTGTACGGTAAGGGTATTAAATTCTAGAAACTTCGTTTTTTGTGGATGAATTACCGGACCGACCGCATAAGTAAAGTATTTAGATTTGCTTGACAAGATGCATTAGATTAACAATGTTTTAAACTGTAATTGTTTATGATGGTCACAACGATCATAAACTTATCCCAACACCATTGCATGCACTCATCTTCTTTAGTACTGGATACCCCATAGTTACAACCCTACGAGCCTATCTCTTTTTCACGGTTCCTTGTTAATATTCTGGTTACATCCGGACTATTAATATGTGCATTAGTCAACCTTAAACCAATCGTTACACCCAAATTGATTTAGCCTACCTTGTATGTACTTGCTTTTAGTACATTATTATGTTAAACCCAAGTTAATTATTGAGTACACGATTGTTAAGTCCTTATCCTTGTAAATACAGTTTTGGGGCGCTTGGAATTCATGGTAGTATTTATTTCGCGGAGGAATAGGGAAGATAAGTTTCATAGTCAATACCCCATGTTTGTCAAAATATCTCCTTGTTATTTTGATCCACCTCAAAATCGGGGGTCATTAGTTAGATTGTCAATTTTCCGGAGCCATGTAAAGGTCAAGTGTAGGGGTAGTGTTATACAACCCCAAGTGATGTATTACGTTATTCAAAAAAGAAAAGAAAAAAGAAAGAGATTGTTGTAAGATTGTGTAGTGTTTGTAGATCTTCGTCGAGTCTTGGCGTAGAACCATAACCAGGTTGTATTCATGTAAATAATTAGCTAACCCTTCCAATCCAAACTCACCAAAGTACCACCCAATTGTTCCCATCGTTTTCATATTCCATTATGTGTTATCTTACACCAAAACCAATATCAACCTTTAAAAGACTCTTAGATAGTAATGAATTAAATGCTTGACGCCTAGCAGTGGAGGTTTATCTTTAACAAGCCCTATGCGTAATTTACTATTGCTAGGACAGGTATGAGTGTTGATTTTCAGTTTTCCCCTTAGGTTATAATTTATTATTACACCCGAGTGAAAGAGAGAATCCCAAACACTTATGTGGAGTGCTAGTGTATACTTTCCGTGCTAGTTAATACGAGGTCCTAGAAGGTTTTGTGTTGTTAAAATACATTATAGAGTAGTAAATGTCCCCTATTTATTGCTATTGGCTAGGTAGAAAGCCAATTTGCATGGAGGCACAAGAAATCCCAAGTGTAGGGGTATTTGATGAGGTGTCATTTTATACACTTTTTCAGTCGTTTAACCTCCTAAATCGTGTGTTTATGCCCAAAATAGGTACTTAATCGTTCCTTTTCAGGTATTTTGCATTTGGAAGGCATTGGAAGAATTACACGTGACTTGGGCTCATTTGAAGAAGTAAAGGACAAGTACTCGGACCTACTCCAACATTGATACAAAGTATTTCTCTACAGTGGCTAGAGATGGCGTCACAGATACAACGTGACGCCATCACAACAAAGACCAAGACGGCGTCACATGATTCCATGATGGCGTCAGAGCACATGACCAAACCCATTATCTAGAATATTCTCTTTAATGCGTACGTACGATTAAACGCGACGTCGTATAGTGATTTTTCTATATATACAACCATATTTAGGGTTTTTGGGTGTGTAAACTTTAGAATAAAAGAGGGTACGAACCTAGGTCGTTTTGCTAGCTGTTAGGACGATTTTAGGGCCTTAAAAACCTATTGTACTTCCTCCAAATCAGTTTAATCAAGTAAGGTTTAGTTATTCATTCAATATGTCTTTTGGTGTTGATTCAATCTTGTCTTACTTTATCTATAAGTGCCTTGGCTAAAACCTCACTTTGTGTTTATTTATGTTGTATGAAAACCAAATGTACGTCTTAGTGGGTGTTGCTTCTTGTGATTGGTGTGCACTGTTAGGTCTTAGAAAAATAACTTTTGTCTGTATCGATGTTGATATGTCTAAGAAAACATGATTGTGTTGAAATGATACCTTCGGGTAAACTCTTCCTTCTACTTTGCCCTCTAATATGGATTGATCACTTTTAGTAAATATTTCACATGCATTTAATATACACTTAGGGGCCATGTAAAATGTCTCATACTACCTTACTTGTGGTTGCTCTAAACGGAATATTAAATTCGGCGGGTTCGTGTAATTCGTTCTGGACTTAGGAAATTATTTCCTAGATCATCAAAAGTAGACAAGCAAACAACACTTGGTATAAGCAATTTAGGGTAGTAAACATGATTAATTAAAAAAACAATATTTTATCATATAGTTATCTACCAGTATTTTAGATTTCATTTGTTTAATAGCTAAAACCAAACCACTCTCCAATTTATACGATTTTACCTGCTTTCAATAAAAATATAAAACACGAAAATTATCTTCTCTCAACCATTTGAATTCTGTTAGACCGTAATCATAAGCCTTCCCAACCTATTCCTCGATCCTGTGAACGGATAATTAAACCCCATGTGTCGTGCCTATACTACTACTAAAACGATTAGGTTGCTCTGCCTAGGGATATGTTGTGAAAAATTCGTGTAGAAGTCCATACGACGACCGCTATCATTATGGTACTCGAATAAGGCTTTATGTTATTGCGCTAACAGCTTTTGCGTTGATGATCATGGGGTTGTTCAAGATACAAGACGTTAAGTAAATCTAGAATTGTATCAATTGGTGGGAGAACTGATACTCTGTTAGCTTGTGCATTATAATATGGCAGAAAAAATATATTGCGATATCCAATATGAAAGCTGATACTATATAGCACTTGTCTGGATTTCGTGCTCCAAGTCCTTTGGATAATGATAAAACCTTGCCGAATATGGCTTTGATTTGAAATAATTCCAATGTATTGTGATAACAAAAAGCGCTATTGCCTTACGTTTTGCAAACAATGTTCAATCCTTTTCGATACAAAGCATATCGACATCAGATATCACTTCATAAAAGAGCAAGTGGAGAATGTAGTCGTCGAGCTTTACTTTGTCAGAACGGAATATCAGTTGGCGGACATCTTCACCAAGGCTCTATGTCGAGAAAGAATTGAATTCCTTATCGACAAGCTGGAGATGAGAAGTTTTACTCCTGAGACTCTGAACGAACTGGCAGATGAAGCCGAAGAATAGTGGTGGTACCTATTCTTATATCCTTTGTTTATTTTGTATAATAAAATCACAAAAACACAAAAAGATTTTTCTCTCCTTATAAAATTTTTTTAATATTAAAATCAAAATAAAAAATTAAAAAATCAGAAAAATATAAAAATATGGATCTATGGCATGTCTTCCGAAAATTGATAACATTTACGGCATTTGAAATGTTGTTTAATAATGATACGAGGCTGTAAATGAAGTTCGAGCAGAAGTTCAAAAGCTTTTAAAACATGCCAAAAATGGCTTGTTATTAGTTCGATGCAACTCGGTCTTCATCTCTAAGGCAAGTATTTCAAAAGAAAAACTTGGCCTAACAACGGAATTAATTATCGGCATGGTCTACTTTATGACCATGCAAAGGCTTGTGATTACTTTGCATCACAACCCGTGCTTCCTATATTCTATGAGTGTACGTGTCAGCGCGCTTATGTGTTAAAATAAGAGAAATCTTATTTTCTATGGTGTTATTTTTCAAATATTTATATCAAAAAGTCATCTAAAGATCAATTTCAAAGATATTTGACCACTCAAACAACGACTACTGCTCTTTAAATAGAAAATGGGTCATTGTTTGAGGGGGAGAAAATGTTAAATATCTTTTTTATAAAATCAGTTTGTGATAAAGGAAAATGTTTTAAACAATAACTGGTTAACAATTAAAGGGGAGTTAATTAAGTTTAGCTTAGATGAACCTTATATGTTATGTGTTTAATGCCTTTAGGGAGTATATGTGCAAATATAAGTTTCTAGGTATAATTGTTAAACTAATAAAACTTATATAAGAAACATGAAAAGGTTATGAAACTTGAGGGGGCGATTGTGTCAAAAACGAATTTCGTTTTATAACAAAATCACCCACCCCGTTTTTCTTCACACACAAACACACACTTAGCAAAAAATTATTTTCCCTCCTAACCTCAAAATCAAAATCGTCATCTCCTAATCTTCATCTCAAGTTGTTAGCATTCAAAAGGTTTAACTAGAAACTCGTTCTTCACACTCTAAACAACATTTATCTCAAACGAATTAAGTTTTAATACAAATTTGATCTCAAAAAAGATAAAAATCGAATTAGGGTTCATCAAAATCAAGACTGGGTAAAAACCTAAATTGAGTGAGAGGTTTTGTTTGTTTAGTTTCTTAGAACACTTGGTTAAAATAGTTTTGTGATTGGATATCATATGAATGTGTTCTTGATAATTCTTGTTTGCAAAAATTTAGGTTTTTAGGATTTAGTGAAATATGTTTGTGGGTTTTGTGCTAGGACGTTTGTATTCTCTTCCTTAAATGTGTTTGAGCCATAAAAGGCATTTCTTGTTTGTAGTTTCTTGAATGAATGTGGTAAAAAGGATAAACATGCTCGTTCTTGATCGTTCTTGATGATTCTGTGGCTAATTGTTGTTATAACTGATCCTAAGTGTTATACAACTGATATGAATGCTATTTGAACAAGTCTTGATGCTTAAAATTTCATGTTTGTGGTAATGTGTGTTTTGAAGGCGAGTTAACAACTGCCTTTGAGAGACGAGTTAACAACGCCTTCAGAAGGCGAGTAAACAACTCCCTTCATGAGGCGAGTTAACAACAAGCCTTCACGAGGAGAGTTAACAACATTCCTTTACGAGGCGAGTTAACAACGTGCCTTCACGAGGCGAGTTAACAACCTCATTAAGGAGGCGATTTAACAACCCTCTATAGGAGGCGATTTAACAACCCTCTATAGGAGGCGATTTAACACTCCTCAATAGGAGGCGATTTAGCAATGGATTTTAAGGAATTTTAAGATTGAATTTTTTTCTGAAGGCAATTTAAAACTCAAGTTAGGTAGCTAATTAAAATTAGTTAATTATGCAATCTAAACAAGTTAAGTAGGCTATATAACAAGGTTCAACAAGAATATCTGAACATGTCTTAGGTACCTTATTCTCTACAAGTTAGTTTGAATAGGATTCCAAAAAGCACTATTTCAGTTGTCTAAATGCCTTTCACATTATGCCCAATTAAGTTGCCCTTCGGATGATTAGATCTTAGTCAAACATGCTAAATGCCTTAATGTGCCTAATCATTAAAATGATATCACAACATGAATCAAGCTTAAGTATTAACAATCAAAAGGCTTATAGGTTGTTATATATAAAAATTGGTATTATAATATATAAACTATATTGGTCAAATCTTAGCAGAAACATGAATACCACTCAAGCTTAACAGAAAGCCCTTAATGATGCTCTTGTTGCCCCTGCGGACCGTCTTGAGTTCGGGAAATGCAACATGAGACTCAAAACAGACATCAAACCTAAAGAAGCTACATTTCAAGTGGTGTTGGATGCTCTTGCTCTCACTCCCTTCTACCAAGCATTCCTAATCACTGCAGAAGTTCCTGCCATTTATATGCAAGAATTTTGGGCTATAGTTTTTGTTCATAAGTCATCCATCAGATTCACGATAAACAAGAAGAAAGTCTCTCTCGATGTTGAAATATTCAGAGAAATTCTCCAGTTTTGCCCTAAAATTCCAGGACAAAAGTTTGAAGACCTCCCACTGGAACATGATATCCTCTCTTTCATTAGAGATCTTGGGCACTCTGGAGACATCATCTACCTCTCTGATGTGAGTGTTGACTACTTACACCAACCATGGAGAGCATTTGCTACCATCATCAACAAGTGCCTAAGTGGCAAAGAAACTGGAATGGACAAGATTCGTCTGTCCCGTGCTCAAATCCTCTGGGGTATGTTCTATAAGAAGAACATCGACTATGTGTATCTACTCTGGGAAGATTTCCTATTCCAGATAGAAAACAAAGAAGCTAAGAAGACCAACAAGATGTCATACCCTAGATTCACAAAGATCATCATTGATTACTTCATGTCAAAGGATCAGTCTATTTCAAGAAGGAACAAGATGTTTTGGCACACTGCTCGAGATGACACCATGTTTACTGCTATGAGATGTATCTCCAGACATGAAGATACTCAAGTATATGGTACCATTCTCCCAAAGGACTTAACAAACCAAGCAATGTTGGAATCCAAAGCTTACAAGACATACTATGCTTTTGCTTCTGGAGAGAAAACTCCAAAACCAAAGTACGTTCGAAAGAAAGCTGATTCTGACACATCTCCTAAGTAGAAGCCTGTTCAAGCTACTAAAGGTACCAGACTCAAGACTATTGAAGGATTCACTAAAACTATGATCCGGTGGTCTTGGTGAGTCAAACCACATGATAGCCATTTTAGTGAGAGAGAGTGGTGAGATGGAAGATGAACTTGTGATTAGATGGAAAATGGATGAAGGATACAAATGACTCAACAATGCCAAATGACTCAACCCCTCTATGGAAGCCATAGAGGGGTATATATAGCCCATACGCCTCTAAACTATACATAGTTGCCTATTCTAGTCCTCGCGTATGTGACTATGATAAACTATGGTAATTCTGTAATGTCGTCACGTAAAGTGAATTCCAACAATCTTCACCCCACGGGACGATATACGAATTACTTACAATACATTTCCTAACAAGTAATATGATTAAGAACAAGAACTTCATGAAGTTCTATAGTGATGACGCCTTCTGTATGTGTTTGACTTCAAGTCTGCACCTTCCAAATGAATCATCTTTGTAGTACTTTGTAGGATAGATACTGTAATAGGCCAACGAACTAGAAAACCCCATACATTTGGTCTAAGGAGAGGGACGCTTTTGAATTAGCTTCCCCTAATTCGTGCACATATTACGTGATTAGTAGAGCTTTAAAAGCTTCCCAAACTAGGCAATGAAATCAGCTTCCCCTAATTCATGACTTATTCTTTATTGAAAGCTTTAAAGCTTCACCCCAAAAAAGCAGATCCTCTCTTGAGCAGTGTTCAAAGTTACTTACATGCTTAGAATAATTACGTGCACAACGGAAACTGGTAGGATACAAGTAAAAATATTACTGCGCTCCTTTAAGAATAAGCTTTAGTGATTGAACGTTTTGGTTTGGTAATGCATTAACTGGATCAGCAAACGTTATTTTCTCACTCCTTAAATAATTCTTCTACACGCTTCCCCTGGAAAGTCAAATAACTGCATACAAAAGTTCTCAAGGTATTACTTCCCCCATTTGTAGAAGAAATGCACCACAAAATCCATAGTTGAAAGCGCTGATTATATTTGCCGTTTTAGGACATTAGTCATTCCCGGCATTAGCTAACTTTAAAAAATTCAAGAAGAGGCTAATGGTCAAGCTTTCAAGTGAAAAGAAAGGCGACAGACCTCAAGGGAGTATTTCTCCTTCCCCTTGCTGATTTTGACATGTCGGATGTCAGCAACACCTTGCGAACCACGCATTTACTTGAAGTACTTGTGTGAGGAAAAATTAGCTCAGATTAACCGTGAGAATCAATTGCTGATCAAATCTCTATCTAACCTCTCTCTGGCTTATCATTTTACTAACCGTTTTATAGGCTATTTGAATTAACCACATGTTGAAGTAAACCCGATATACCCAAACTTGAAATGAAACGTAAACTTTCCCGTTATTGTGAATTAAGGCTTGCGCTAATGTTGGAAGAACGGTGTAGAGAATTTATGCTCCAAGCAAATCTCTAAGTACTCAATACTCCACCCAAAGTATGAGACTTTCATCACCTCTTGTGATCATCCACAACGTCTTAGCGTGTGACACTGAGTACTACAACGTAACTCCTTTAAGTGATAGTTATCCAGGTCTTCAACCATCCACCCCTTGACTGCTGGAAACTAGATAAACCAAGTCTTCAACTTAAATTAAGCTCGAGCAAGTTATCATTGAAAGTCATGCATCCAGCCAACCCCGACTTCAAGATAAAATAAGAACACGCCTTCGTAAAATGCCACTTCAATCTCAAATAAGTGATACCAAATCAACTCCGTGATCACTTGTCATCGTAATCCGAATCTGTAGCCGTTTTGACATTTTAGTGAATCTTATTCGGATCGTTTGTAGTGTTATGTATCGTGTTTGTTGTGTTGTTGTTCGTGATTTTTGATGTGTCATGATCGTTAATGGATATCAGCTCAAAAAATATACCATAAACACGGCCGTCCAAGTAATAAAACCCGGTCTTTTATACTTTTCCTGACATGATAGTGTTTTAAAACTCGGCTCAATCCATTAACTTGACAGCCCAATTAATACAACTCAGCCCATCACCAAATAATATAACTGGCCCAATCAGTTTGAACCAAGCTCAATATTTAACAAATTTTAGTGCTCGGCCCACTTTTGTTACTTGTATCCGGTCCACCACAAAAAAATTAATAGTTGGCCCATTCCAAAACAATGACCCGACACATTCACACAGTTATATTAATCCCACACTCCTTTTATTTAGGGTAAAACACAACCCTAATCACATTTTCAATCGCCTCCCTTTTCTTTTTCTCTCAACCTATACGCAGGCACCATGATCTAAAAACATATGAACTCAACTACCTTGTTAGTTATTACCCGAAACATACACCAAGAAAAACTTATCGTTATTTTATCAACCAAATACCAAACACGAAGAAACCAAACTCTTTCACAGCTCGTCTTCAAGATCTCTATGGAGGTCTCGGGTAGGTTTAATTTGCATTTCTTGTTTTGTGTATCAATCGAAATAAAGAAATGATTGTAACATAATTTGTTATAAATCATATTTTAATTTCGTAAATTGAAAAGGTTGAATAACCTACAAAGATCGATGATGATTATGTGTTTAGTCAAAAAGAGTTGGTGACAAATAAACACAAAATCAGAGATCAATTGTTTCATTGTATGTTTCTGTTTCGAGTCTTGATGGAGAAGTGACGATGGGTTTATATAGGTGATGAGTTGAATTTATATTGATGGATGTTTGTGATGAGGGGATATACTTGATGTTGTTGGAGTTTGTTGAATATTGTTGAGGTTTTATTGATTTGATTGATCGAGTCTGTCTTCTATTCTTTTCATTTTCATTTGACTGTTTGAGACATGACTCGGTAATGACATGGCTCAAACAACTCAGTGAGTTGACCCGGTCAAAACGGTAATTACCGAGTTGACTCGGTTGAGTTTGTTTCAAATCTTGTTCGGTTGATAAATAATATCACTCGTTCGGTTGATAAATAATATCACTCGTTCGGTTGATGAAGAATCAACTAGTTCGGTTGTTTGACAACATCACTCGTTCGGTTGATGTAGTAAATTCACTCGTTCGACTCCTTAAGAACATATCCCGTTCGGTTCAAACTAGAATGCCACTGGTTCGGCTGTTGTTGAAATGAGCTAGTTCGGCTCAACAACAAAAAAATGACTCGTTCGGTTTGACAATGAAAACTAGTTCGGCTCCTTCTTCACAAAATCCAAAAACGTACAATCGTCCTTTTCTTCTTGTCTTCATCAGAAACCACCAAAAAACCAAACCGCCATAGCTATAATCTTGGATCTGGTTGTCGTATCAGTTATCTTTTTGTGACATTTGGAGAACAAAGAACCAAAAAAAATTCATAAAAAATGTAAAAAAATGAACAGTGAACAGTGAACCGTGAACAGTAACCGGAACATGAACAACAAACACATGATACAAAACACCCTTGGTTAGCTCTGATACCAATTGAAGGATTCACTAAAACTATGATCCGGTGGTCTTGGTGAGTCAAACCACATGATAGCCATTTTAGTGAGAGAGAGTGGTGAGATGGAAGATGAACTTGTGATTAGATGGAAGAAATATGGATGATGGATACAATGACTCAACAATGCCAAATGACCCTAACCCATCTAGGAAAGCCATAGGAGGGGTATATATAGGCCCATACGCCTCTAAACTATTAATAGTTACCTATTTATGTCCTCGCGTGATTATGGTCTATGATAATCTATGGTAATTCTGTTATTGTCACGCGTAAAAGGTAATTCCAACAACTAAAGCATAAGGTGGCTAATCTGACAAGAAATAGAAATTGAAAAAAGATGCCAAAAGCCAAGGATTAGATGTATTTCTAAGGTTGATTAACTGAAGCTGAATCAACTAAAGCTGGCTTATCCAAAAGAAGCAGACATTAATTTTCATATCCTCACAAGCAAAATGGTTGGTGTGGAACTAATTTTGAATAAAGGGTTCCTGATGAGCAACATCTCAAGACGACTGGTGCAAATGAAGGAACTGGTACTATACCATGGATTCCTGATGTACCCAAATACGAATCTAAAAGTGAGAAAGAGTCTTGGGGTGACAGTGGAGAAGAAGATGAAGATGATGAAAATGATTCTGAAGATAAAAGTGATGGTAATGATGATGATGATGCTAATGATGATGATAACCAAGAAGGTGATGACACGAATGACGATGACGAAGAGACTGATAGTGATAGAACTGAGTCAGACAGAATCAAGATTCCTGTTCTCAATCAGTCTAGCACTGAATACTATGAAGAAGAAGAAGAAAAGATTGATGATGAAGAAACAATGGATGAAGAAGAAGATAATGAGGTCACTAAGGAGTTGTATGATGATGTGAATGTAAATTTGGGAAATGAAGATAGTGAAATGACCAATGATGTTCAAGGTGGCTCAGGCCAACAAAATGTGTCTCAAGAGTCAGGATTTGAGCAAGTAGAGGAAGACGCTCATGTAAAACTTACACCGGTCCTTGAAACACAAAAGACTGATGAACCTGTACAAAGTTCTTCTGTCTCCTCTGAATTTACAAGCAAGCTCCTAAATCTTGAGAATCCATCTCCAGCTGACAATGAGATCGCTTCTTTGATGGACACCACAGCTCGTCATGCAACAACAGTTCCTGAAATCACATCTAGTTTCACTACAACTATTCCTCCACCACCTATGTTCTTCAATCCTCTTCTACAACAAGCAACACCAACTCCAACACCAACAACTTCTGAAGCTACCACCTCATTTCCTTCACTTCTGGATTTCTCATCTGTATTCAAGTTCAATGACAGAGTCACCAACTTAGAAAAAGATCTGTCAGAGATAAAGCAAGTTGACCAGTATGCTCAAGCTCTCTCCTCCATTCCTGCTATAGTTGATCGTTACATTGATAACAAACTTGGAGAAGCTATAAACAAGGCCATTCAAGCACATAATTTGGACTGCAGACAAGAAGCTCAGGATGAGAAGAATGAGTACATAGGACTCGTTGACACATCAATGAGAACTATTATTAAAGAAGAAGTTACAACTCAACTTCCTCAGATTCTCCCTCAAGCAGTCTCAGACTTTGCAACTCCTGTGATAGAGAAAAATGTCACAGAATCATTAGAAGCTGCAGTCTTGGCAAGGTCTTCCTCACAACCAAAGTCTACTTATGAGGCGGCCGCATCACTCTCCGAATTTGAGCTTACAAAGATTCTTCTAGACAAGATGGAGGAAAGCAAATCACATCTTAGAGCTGATTACAAAAAGAAGCTTTATGATGCACTGGTCGAGTCTTACAACACTGACAAAGATCTATTCAATACATATGGTGAAGTATTTACGTTGAAGAGGAGTCGAGACGACAGTGACAAAGATCGAGACCCCTCCGCTGGATCAGACCGAGGGACGAAAAGAAGGAAGTCAAGCAAGGAAGCTGAGTCATCCAAAGATTCAAGGTCAAAGGAAAAGAAGTCTTCAAGAACCTCTAAAGACGCCTCCTAATCTCAACATAAGTCTTCCGGCAAGTCTGCTCATGCAGAGGAGCCAAGTCATACAGTTGATGACTCGGGAGTGCAACAGGATCAAGAGTTTGACACGGGTAACAATGATGAACAACCCGCTGACAAGGAGGTTTCCAAGGATGACTGGTTCAAGAAACCCGAACGACCTCCAACTCCTGATTCTGATTGGAATAAGAGACAACATGTTGACTCCCGACCTCCTCAGACCTGGATTAGTCAAGTTGCTCGTGCTAAAGAACCTCGTACTTCATTTGATGAGCTCATGGATACCTCTTTTGACTTCTCTGCATTTGTCATGAATCGGTTCAACATCAAAGATCTGACTCAAGAAATTCTTGTTGGCCTGGCATTCGAGCTACTCAAAGGCACTTGCAAGAGTCTTACAGAATTAGAGTACCATCTTGAAGAATGTTCCAAGGCAACAACTGAACGACTTGACTGGCATAACCCTGAAGGCAAACCGTATCCGTTCGATCTCAGCAAACCTCTCTCGTTAATTCGTGATCATCGAGGTCGTTAAGTTATCCCTTAGGATTTCTTCATCAACAACGACCTGGAATATCTAAAAGGTGTAGATTTAAGCAGACGGTACTCAAATTCAGTTACGAAGACAAAGGCCGCTACATATGAGATCAAATGGATTGAAGACTTGGTTCGAAATTTGTGGAGTCCCGTGAAGGTGATATATGATAAACATGCTTACTGGGGTACTTCACACTGGGGTCCCAAACGTCAACGTTTTTATGGGTTTGCTACCAACATGTCTTCGTCAAAGGATGTCTACTCCAGAAAAAGAATCATTGCGGTTACCAGACTTTCGATTATGAATAAGTATGACTACGGTCACTTGGAAGAGATTGAAGTTCGTCGAGAGGATCAGAAGCTGTACAAGTTTAGAGAATGTGATTTCCCACGACTTCGCCTACAAGACATAGAAGACATGTTACTTCTATTTGTTCAATAGAAGTTGACCAATCTCACAATCGATGAATAATATGTGCTTAATTACCCATATTTTATACCTAATAAAACGAGCTTAAATGACCAAAAACAGACAAAAACTGCCAAATATATGTTTGTTTTGCATTTGTATTGTGTAGGAAACGGATATCACACAAAAGGACGAAAAACAAAGCCAAAGACAGACATAACTAAGCAGGAATGGAAAAGTTGTTGAAAAACGAAGCCAAATCGAAGACAAAAGTCAAACAGTCAAATTCAGAAGTCAAAGAAAAAGTCAACAGAAAAAGTCAACCGTGAAAGCTGACACACGAAAATGTTAACTTGAGGGACCTCAAAAGTGCCAAGTTTTTAAGTTATGTAGCTGGTGATAAAATACAAGGCCTTGATTTGCAATTCTAAGTGAAATATAACTTGAGGGCCGGCAAAACTACCAAAACCCTCAAAGTTATATTAACAAAGGACCATGGTTGCAAACACCCAATACACGTTTAGGGACTAAACTGCCAAGTCCCTAAACTTGTACCACAAAAGGACCTTTATTGCAATCCACTTATACAAGTTTGAGGGCCACATTTGCCAAATCCACAAACTTTTGCCCTGTCACCCCTAACCTTTTTATAACCCTTTTCCCGCCATTTTTCCCCAACCCCATCACGGGTCTTCTTCCTTTCTTTTACCCGGCAACACCTAATACACAAAGAATCATCACCTTAACCCCACTCCACTAAAACCCCCATCACATGTTTCCTTGCCATGTTGGCAATCCGGGTCAAAATGGGTGCCAAAACCAAATCAAGGGTCGTGATTATTTGGGACATGGAAACCAAGAAAGATTGAAGGCCAGGATTGAGCTTAGCTTTTCCTCAGCAAACAAACACAACAAGCACACAAAGAGAAGCTCAGCTGCCTATAAAAGAAGTGAAGACAAAAGTGAACCAGGCAGTTTTTAGTTTTTAGTTTTTAATGTTTTTAAAATTTATGTTTGTAATGTCTTAAATTTTGTCTTTTAAGCTGTTGTAATCGTTTAAGTTTAATGAAATTTTAGTTTAAAGCTTTTTATGAAAATTTTGTCATTTCCTTTTTAATTCTGCTTAATTGAATTCAGCTTATTTCTTGCTTAAAACCTGCTTTGCCTATATAAGTTACCACTTATTAAGTTAAACTTGATTTAAGCTTAACTGAATAAGCATTTGCCATAAGTTACCTCAAAAAGGTCATTTTATGATTTTGGAAGATAAGCCAAAAATTGATGGGCTTATAGGGCTTATTTACAGCCTAATTTATAAGCTGAGCTTGTAGACAAGCTCACTTGAGCTTATCTAAGTCTGTTTTTCCAAAGTTTTTTAGGCCAAAACTGTTTTTCAAGTTTTTATAAGTATCTCTCTAAGTCTGTTGTATTTTTGAAAACTACAAGAGCTTATTTGGATAAGCCATTGTATACTTGGGTTTTAGCTTCAAAAGTTGTGTCATTTGAGTGTCTAAACAAGGTTTTTAAAGTGTTTTGAGTCACTTGACTTTTTGAGTCAAAACTGCCAAAGATTTAAGTGTCATTATTTCAAAAAGAAAAAAACCTATTTTCATTCTCAAAAATCAGCAGGTTTATTAGTGTTTTAGGTTCTAAAAAGTGTGCACAAGTTCATTTCTTGGTGTTCTTGATCTGTTTTACCTTAGCTTTTAATTTTGAGCTTATTTGACAGCTTATTATAAGCTGTCAATAATAGCCCTTGTCCTTAGCTCATCTCCCCTGGTGCTAGGGGCCCAACTTCAAACCCTCTTTTCTAGCTTACTTGTAAACCTTAGCCCTAGATTTTGGCTTTTCTAA
>BQNB010035504.1:0-19525 GCA_026074375.1 Tanacetum coccineum
TATGATTATGACTGTTGTACTATGAAATAATACCCCAGATTAGCTTTCGCTGCTATATGTCAAAAATAGGGGTGTTATACATCGTTATATAGTTTATTGTGAATTGTTTCTGAGGTATAGACAGTTGGAACACACGATGACGAAGCCGGTTCTTCCCGACCCAAACAAACCCGCCATCACGAGACCGTGGAGGAAGTGATGCTCCTACGTGTTCACCATGAATTTTTGCTATGGGGCACGAGTAACAGAGTTGCTAAAACAAGATACAACACTAACCTTGCTCGGTTGCTCCCAAAACAGATTTACTCACCTTACGTCGTTGATTGGGGTTTGTTAAACAATATGGGTTGTGCCGAGGAGATTGAGGAAATTCTTGAGATCAAGGTTGTGACACTTTATGTTTTTCAAGGTCAATATTTAAATTCATACTGCGTTTTTATTTTTACTTTTGAGTAAAAGTTTTTGTTTTACTATTTAGCCTCTTGGTAATTATTTGTTTCTATCTAAACTCGAGCCGTGTTTAAAATTAATATCCATACCCAACGTAAATAATTTTTTTTTAGAAAAGTATCCCGAATGACGTAGTTCCATTTTTATTTTGTACGTTTTTGCTTCGTGGTTCCGCCTTAACCCTCAGAATATTTTTCGTTAATACCCATTAGCCCTAAAATACACACCTATCTTAAAATTTATAAAAAATCTAACCAAAATACTCCCTCCTAAACCACCTAAGTGGGGCGGCTCAAGAGGAGCCACATGGTTAAACCATATGGCATTATATCCTTGTTAGCTTCCACTGTATGAAGGTGTTGCATGAACAACCTCAACAAAACCACTCACACTCACTTTATTCTCACAAGAATTGATAAAAATTCACCCACCTCTCTTGTTCTCTTCTCCTTGCCATCCTAAATCAACAACCCAAATACCAACTTCACCAAAAATTTCACTAGTAAACTCTACTTTAAACAAAAGCTTCCATGTTGGTATAATCCTCTTGATACCAAAACACCATTAATATCATCTTTTGTTAAGGCTTAGGGGCTGAATTAACTCAAGTTTTTAAAGTGGTTTGTGCATGGAGTGGTGATGTTGTTGTAATTGATTTGGTGGTCTTGAGTTATTAGTTTTATTGGTTGATTTTGGAGTTGTTGATCAAACCTTGCAAGTATTATTTTTAGGGGTTTAGTGGTTTGATTAGTTGGGTTAAAAAGATGATATGAGGCTATGATTGTGTTGGTTTGGGTTATTGTTGGTGTTGTTGATTTGAAATTAGGAGGAATAAGGAAGGGATTTGATTGTGTTTTTCATTAATTTTTATTTCATCTTGTACGACTTCATTTTTAATTTCTCTATTTTCTCTCTTGTAAATATTGTTCAAGATGTATATTTTCTGGAAAAATATGAAATTTAATGTTTGTAAGTGTGTTGACTAAAATTTCATGGCATTGTATCATTTTTTAGTGAAATAAAAACTTGTTGGACTAGGTTTTGGTAAAGTGAATTTGAAACTGTTTTGGGACAGCAGTTGGTTAGACTTGTTACGAAATATTATTGACTTATGAGGCTTGGGACAATTGATAGAGTTGTAGGTAAATGTTTAAGGTATATGTGGCAAGATGGATGGGCCCGTAACTCCTCCGGATGAGTAAGTTATCTCTGATTTAGTCAAACTAGTCGGATTTTGCATACGGTTAGGAAAAGGGGCATAACTCCATATTTTTTTATTAACTTTTTAAAAAGAAAATGTGCTACCTATAGAGAACACTTAGGGCTATCACCTCCCGTTGACCTCGCATCAATAACCTATAATATAGGCCCTATATAGATCTATATAGGCCATATATAGATCTTAAATTATGGCCGTTTTCGTGAAGAGATAAAATCCAAAAAATAATGTGCTTTGACTCTAATTGGTAAAATGGTAATTTCACCCAGCTTTTGGATCTTTTTGGATAGTGGGGCCCGCATACCTAGAAATTAAACTCAAATATCTTTCCGTGAGCAAAAACCTCGTATTTTTATCATCTACGGATTACGAATTAGGAGCTTCTAAAGTTGGGGTAAATGCCGAATTTGGAAATTTACCTGTTGCCCTAAACTTGAAAACGTAAGCATAGTCTTTTATAAAATCGGTTTTATGAAGTGAAACTAAGAACATGTTTTATTACATATTAGATCAGATTGGTTAACATATTTTGGGAAATTGTTACTTTGAAAAACCTTAGTGAAATACCATGCTCTTTAAGGAAACATATCTTATAAACATTTGTTTATTTTTACGTATTGAATACTATTTCGTTATTCTAAGTTATGCCATATCTTTTAGATGGTACTTAGGGATTCTCGTTTGTTCCTATGTTCTTATCTTTCCCTCATTTCATTTGCTTAAGGTTACTTCGTAGCCTCGCCTTTCTTACTTACTTGTTTTATAAAACCCTGCGAGGGAGATACATGCTAGTTTTACAAATTGAACACAAGTTATTTACGGTATGCTTGACCTTATTATATGCATTATTGGCATTGAGTACATCTTGCCTGAAAAGTCCCTAATTTCATTAACCTTTAATTACATACATGGTAAATGCTAGTACTAAGAATGGATCAATTGGGTTTAACAAACCCTGTCCGGGTGAGTAGCGCTCACTTGAGTTCATGTCAAATGAACACATGGTATTGAGAATTAAGGTAGATGGCAATTATACCTTTGATGGGCAAATTTATATTATATTGGTTAACGTTTGGTGTCATGAGCTCAATGCATTAATACTTTTACATGACTTGTATGTGTTGCAATGTCACTCTATGAACAATATTTGTGTTCTACTTATTTCTTACAAACTCTATGAATTTGATCAACTTTATTGATGACTTTTTAGCATGTTTTATCTCAGGTCCGTAAGGAACATGCTTGCTTGATCACAAGGAGTCGCACGAATTATTTTTAAGCTGGTTTATGTGTTCCATTCCATCAATTTTTTTTATAAAACTTTTGTTATGTATTTAAATGATTATAGGACCTATGTTTTGTAACTCTGGTTTCCTTATAATGTTTATGAATAGAACACTACTTTTCAAAATGTCTCACTTAGAGTCATTTTATATATCTTGTGCCTTGTGACTATGAAATAACACCCCATGTTGTATTCCGCTACGTTCTGAAAATGAGGGTGTTAAAAAGGTGTACAAGATAGGAGGACAATAGGAAATATTCAGTTCTGAGGCTTGGAGACGCTTGTTTGACATCATGAATGAATCTATACCAAATTATGTCACGAGTTCTACTCCACTTATAAGTTTGACGAGGTATGTGCATACGATGAATTACAGACCAAGAAAGTGATTAAGTTCAGACTTGGAGGTCGTGGTCATACCTTGACTTTGCTCGACGATTGGGGTTGTACCATTCTGATGAAATAAACGATGAAGGATTTAAGGTGTATTTTCAAAGTGGATTGCGTAGTGATGAAAACATTAATGCTAGGGACTATTGGTTGAGCATTAGTAGCGAGTAGGAGCTACATTTGTCTAGAAGTCTTGCTTCGACCATTAGGAGTCCTGTTTTAAGGGTGTTGCAGAAAATGATAACCTATGGGGTGTGCCAAAGAATTACATGGTATGATAAGGTGCAAAGAAATAAGCTTTGGTTGGTGAGCATGTTTGAAGCGAAAAACAAAAATGGTTATGTGAATGTGGCTTGGTTAATGGCAAAATGGCTCAAGAGGAAGAGAGTCGAAAGCTAAAGAGATAGTATGATTTGTTCTGGACAATTTATCATAAGGATAGCTAAGAGAATGGGATTACTAACTGACAAAGTGCTAAATAGTTTGAGTGTACTGATTTATTGTAGAGAACTAGATGCCACCACCCTTAGAGAGCTGGTCGACTCTAATAGGAGGTTGATTGCTAAGGACCCAACACCCGGAGTGCCACGAGTTGCTATGCCCAGAGGTCCGTGTCCATTTATGGAAGATTTGTATGATCAGATAGGTAACATGGAGATTCGTCATGGTGTATTAGAGAGGATGGCCCGTAAGCAGTCATATCATCTTGATAGATATAATGGAGTGTTTAAGTATATGGCTGGACAGTACAATGTTCCAGTGCAGGGAGCTTACGCACCACCTGGGTATGACGAGGAGCAGCAGGAGGATTAGAAGTGTCGAGATGACACGGTTGGATTTTGTTACCGTGTGTGGGTTACAATTTTTAAAAATAACAATTTTCTAAAAACAATATTACTATTATAGGTTGTGTAATATGCCTCTATAAGCATTAAACAATATTTTATATTATGTACAATTATTTTTGCTACTTATTATTCTTATGTGTACTTTGTGTTATTTGCATCGCGTATTGTTTGTTTATCATTATCACACGAAGAAAAAGAAAAAAGTGGAAAGATGTACGAATTTGTATACAAAGGCTCTACACTTAGCTTCGTACAATTTTGCCGAATTCATCATAAGGGAAGATCTATATGCGGTATCCAGAAGAAAGCCATATGCCGTATTCAAGTACAAGTCATGGAACATTCTGGAATATAATAATCATGAAGCCCACGTAAAGAAACCCCAATACGTCGTTTTGACCACCTTCAATACGGCGTTTCAAATAAATTTTGGACTCTATAAATACCGAACCCTAATACAATCATTTTATGATGCTTAGAGGGTTTTAACCACCAAGTTTGATTTTCAGAAGAGAAAAGAAGCCGAGAAGGTCTTGCAAAGTACCTCAATCTATAGGAAAACCCTTGTAATTTCTATACTTTAAATATATGTTCGGTTTTTGGTATCGTTCATTGTTGTTTAGTTTACCTTAATCGTTCATCTATGACATTTGTATAGTTACAATGGATATTGGCTAATACCTTTAGGTATTAGCGATGTTTATGATAATTTAATGTTTAGTTTATTTATTTAAGATTGTATGCTTATTTGTTGTGAGTTATCTTATGTTTATCAATTTATACTTATTTACGTGCTTAAGTATGCGACCTATCATTTAACTAGATCTGGGAATACAAATAAAGCTTTAGCTTGATGTCAGGATAGCTCTCCATATTTGCGATTTATATATCTAGAGTAATATGATCACAAATATTGACCTTTCTTTGCCTTTGGTTTAGTGAATAGTTAGACTAGCAGGTGACCTAGGTTTAACAAATAAAATTCTGATTCCTTGGGTAAAGATCTAGACAGTAGACTACTAGTATATAAAGAGTCGTTAAGCAGCAAGTTAGTAAAGTCTCATTGAGCTAGGATTCAATAAGATCACCATTATTATCTCCTAAGATAGATTATAATCATCTACGAATACTTTATGCGGATTTGGTTAATTGTGATAGAATTGCCAAGTCTAGGGTTTAAAAAGAAGTACCACCAAAACCTAGGAATGATATGTCACCAACGTGATAAGAAAATCATTTCACTTATAAACAAAACCTGTGTTTTATTAGATTAAACATGGTTAGTTCCTTTTCCTTACATTTGGCTCGACCACTTCTTTATCTTCTGTCTATCAGCTTGTGTGTGTTAATTGCCTTTATCTTCAACTTAGTTTAGGTAAACTAAAACTCGTGCCAGTCTCTCAGGCTAGCCACAACCCACTACTGTCAAGAGGTTAAGAGGCTTTATGGGTTTAACAAGATATTACCAAAAATTTTGAAAGGGGTATGGGGTTCAACCCCCTTTTACGTTAGTTTAGGTTTAACTTATAATTAACATAGAACAAATTAGGACTAACTTAGATAACTAAAATACTAATAAATTTAAGTGTTAACACTCTCTCTTAGTGATCGACACCCTACTTACCAACAAACCTACAATTGATTGGGTACACTGCCTGTTAGTGTTTGTTATTAAGTAAAGTCAGCAAAATATAAATAGTAAAACTTGAATAATAAATTACCTACGCACAACGACCACATCAAAGGCTGAAAGCGGTGAATACGAAACTTCTATCGGCTAGGTTCTAGGTAATTTCAATGACTGTGTCCTTAGCCTCAACTTTATGATCATTAGAAAACTTGATGGAGTAGGAATATCCTAATTTTCTTGATTCTAACTCAATTAAAAAAGTTATGTTCATTACACTCCTAGTAGTCCTTTTTCTTTCACTGACAATCTCCAAGGTCTTAGCCATATGACGAAGCAACTAATGTGACCGCACTAGTTGGGGTTTGCCCTAGGGTGATTAGTGGTGTAAAAATTCTACTTAGTTATTGTGCTTACTAATAAGAATTCCCATGACATGCACTGCTTATGAATACGCACACAAAATTTTGCTTTTTGGGATTAAAAGTGGAAAATTAATTTTGACAAAATTTTAAGGTGACTACTCCCAGCATAGCATGGTCCTTCCTGAATTAGACATAGGTGATAAGGCTATGTATAATTAAGGACTAACGATGAAATGCTCATTTCGTCAGAATAGTGTTATGTTCCTCGAAGTCAAATGGTATAAATCATATTGTTTATAAGGTACTATCCAAAATGGTTTATAAGTAATAAAATAGTTCATAAGATGAAAGCAAAGTAGTTTATGATAGATATAAAAAACATACAAATATTACACTGCACTAGATAGTTTAGAGAGAGAGAGAGTAAAGAGAGATGGTGACAAGTAGAGAGGGAGAGGGAGGGGAGAGAAATAAAGAAATATTAAATTAAGAAAGAGAAAATCACCACCCTAATTCATCCATTAGCCCTCCTTTTATAAGGAGGAAGGAGGGACTAAGAAGCTATTAGGGTATTGTACTTATTACACATTAGTCCTTCCCTATTTGCACTAATTAATCCCTAGACTATATAAACTAGATAAATAGCCTTGTAACCAACACTTTTCATGTTTCTAACAGTCTCCCCTTAATGGGTGGTTACATAGGCCCTACATAAACATGGGGATTAATAGTCTTGGGACGTCCACGAAGATACTCTTCAAGCCTTCTGAGCTGTTCTCTGTGCTTGAGTGTCTGATCAATCTTCTTCACCATCTCGTTTGATTTCATGACATCATTGTCGGTCCAGTCCTTTCCCTTCAATATTCTGTTACCTTTACCCAGTTTATTTGTGTTCACCATGTCAATCAGGTTATCACATATATTTATTAGAGTACCATCACAGAACTTCTTAACTTCACTAAACTTCATAAAGGATTTGACGTTGTGTTAGTTAAGATACATAACTCCTTTGTACGTTCCAGACATTATGAATGGTATCTTTTGATCAATTTCTTCGAAGAACAACGTAGGTTTGGTGAGATTGAGAGTTTGCTGATAACTTTCCACTCCTAACTGTATATATCTTCAACCCTGTTTAAATCACGACTCTTCTGATAAATAAGAGAAGTGCATTGTTAAAGTCTTTCACAAACTCTAAATGGGAGATGGTGTAGTTTATCTTGTACTTGGAGAAAATACATGTCTTTGATGAGGTGTCATTTTATGCACCATTTTAGAGTCATTTAACCCCTTAAATCATGCAAATATGCCTATATTATTTGCTTAATCGTTTGTTTTCCGGTTTTTAGCACTTGAATGGAATTTGGAGGAAATACACATGACTTGGGCTCATTAGGAGAAAAACGGACAAGATTACAGGCCTACACCAAATCCTTGAAGAAGTATTGCTTACAGAACGTGGAGACGGCGTCCAAGCATAAAGCGATGCCGTCGTGATCTATTCAGTGACGACGTCTGGAATTTAGAGACAACGTCAGGACGTGGCCGACTTAAAGAGGATATAGAATCATCCACGTAGCGATGGCGTCAGGACAATAACGCGTCGCCGTCGCTGCGATATATCTATACATACAAAACCGATTTTACGTGTTTTAGTGTGTAACATTTGGAGATAACTTTTTATAACTTAGGGAGATGAACCCTATTGTAAAAACTTAAATTTTCACACCTTTTTACATCAATGAACATCCAATTATTTATTTTAAACTTTACGTGATCACTTTAAATTTCCAACGTTTAGCTAAATCGCGTAAACTAAAAATTAACATTCAACGTAAACGGATATCAAACAATTAAAAGTTTACGTCAAACAAGTGTTATATAATTATTTGGAGTATATATATTAACTTTTTATAATTTATTTTTATTGGCTACGTAAAACGTTTACGTTTCGCAATAAAATACATTTAGGCATACCCGGAAGCAGCAATACCTATCTATACTCAATCAAATACCCACAATTATACCCAATACTCAAAAATTTCATAATTTCTTATACAAATACATATATAGGCCGGATCTATGTAATTGAAACACAAAGCTATTTTGACTTTTCAATCAACATGTGTTATAAACTCTAACAAGCCACCAATCTTACACATTCTTACAACAAGCAACAAGACCATACCAATCACTTACAAACTCACTCTTTTCTTCCTTGATTTCATGATCTTGCTTCCTAGATATTTATTATATATAAGGCTTTCTACTCCTAATACTTCACACACTTCTCATTTCAACTAGTAAAACATAAAATCCTTTCCTTTTTCTCTCCCTAGGCAAGACAAGAAACAAACACCCATAAATAATCCATACAGTTTTTCCTATAAAGTATTCAAGTATTCTAGCAACATACCTAAGATATTCTAAGGTGTATTGAAGGTTTGGTTTAGCATTTACAAGGGTTTAATCAAGAAATTTTAAGATTAGGGTTTCTTGAAAGTTTAGGGTTTTCTAGTCTTGGAAGCTTGGGTTTTAATCCTAAACTAGGGTTTAGAACTTGTTTCACTTCATCATACTTCATCTTAAGGTCATCTAAAAATCCTACACTCTTTACATTTATGATTTATATGTATATAATGTTTATATAGTAAATCACCATCTAGGAAACATATTAACATGTAAAATGGATTTTTACTTTTGATCATGGTTTGATATACTTTTTCATATGCTATATTGATGTTAAAAACATGTTGAAATGAAAGTATATACATTATACAAGTATGGTTTAATTTATGCAAGTATATATAAATTAAGGGTTTAAAAGATTAATTATTAAGTTTATGGATAAATAAATGTGAGCACTTAATGTTCTTGGACAAATGATGGACTAAAGGACCTAGAGTATATGAGACTCATAGTATAAAATGTGGTAGAGGCTTTGTAACAAACCAACTAAGCTAAAAACTTATAAAAACAAGTTTTAAACATATTTTAACTAAAATATTAAAAACCTACTATTTTAATCACGAAAATAAATTATTCATTTTATATTTTTTGAAAATACTACAAGTTACAATGATCGTAGGAATATAGAGAACTCGAAAATCCGAGCTATAACGAAGAAGATATGCCATTTGCAAGTTTACGATAATAAATACTTTTATAAAAATAATTTTATGAAAACAAATTACTGTTCATTGTAGAAACTTTTTGAAAAATATCTTAGTTAGATAGAACTTTTAATTATGAAGACGTGCTCGAAAGAATCACTAAAATCGGAGATAAAACGAAAAAGATATAACTTTTACGAGGTTACGACGATTAATTTTATAAAAATAGTTTTATAAAATATACATGAACAGTAAAAGTACTATTCACCATAGGACTCAAAAGTTTTAAATTTAGTATTTTGATAAATTTTCTTAATACAAAAGCGTGGACATAAAGAACGTATAAAACGGACTTAAAACGAGAAAGATACGCACTATTTTATATTTGTGCACTATTACCTGACGTGAATAGTGTTGATTCGTTTTTAAGAAAAATTTTGCGAAACATTTTTGAATCACTTAAATAATGTTTATACATGTTTTAAACTTTATAAATATTATTTTACAAAGGCGATTGAACTATTTATACGATTATACGAGTACAAATACATGGTTATTATTTGTCAAATGCGATTTAAATATTATTTCACAAATACAATTAGATGGTGATGTGGCTATATAGAATTATATACGGTATTAGTTATTCAAGTACTTAGTACTCATACGACCTATAATTAATTAGGTTGCATTCGGACAACCATGTGACGTTTATTCACGCTTCTGTTATTCCTTGTTATTCATAGACTCAATGTGAGTTTATAGCCCCACGTTTTACTTGTTTTGCATATACTTTACAACTTTTGGGGTTAAAACATGCTCGTTAACAAATTCATTTACATGATTGGTTTGAATTTATTACATGTACATTTATAATTCGTTTTACAAACTGGTCTACATACTCAATTACTTATTTTGGGATGAAATACATTGCTTGTTTCACTTTAATTTTGAAAAAAGACATTACTTTACTTTTACCCAAATGATTACGGATTAGCTTAAGCGGATTGAACTGTTAACTACAAGTTGATAGGCGCGAATGTTATAAAATAGATCTATTAAGGTGTGACAATCCCCGTTTGGGTGATTAGCTATCACTGGACAAACGAACGGTATACCATGTCGGGGTACGGAACTACACATACATGATCATGCACTTTTATCGTGCCTTGAATAAAGTGGCATACACTCAAGTCTGAGCCGCAGTTTCATGAACATAGAGTAATCATAATCATTGTTTTATACACACATGAATATTTATGTTGCCTTGAATAAAGTGGCAATAAATACATTGAACAATGGTGGTCCAACTATACTTATATTTTAGTAACTATTTGGGGATTGAAATGGTCATGCATACTTTACAACTCTTTGATTTCCAATATTCATACACACATTTTGGTGAATATTTAAGGATTGAAACGGTCATACATACCTTACAAAACATTGGTTTAACGTTTATACTTATAAAAACCTATGAACTCACCAACATTATGTTGACACTTTTTAAGAATGTTTTTCTTAGGTAAATTAGATGTTTGGTTTATGTGATGCGCATTGGAGTCTAAATAATTCAAGATTTCTTTTCAAACGACACAGTTAGAGGTCGTTCTCTCATGACATGAGCAATGGTATTATGAAGTAACGCTCCCGGAAACATATTCCGCTACGACCCATTTTTTGGGGTGTTACAGATTGGTAATCAGAGCCAAGGTTATAGAGAACTAGGTTGCCTTTTAACTAGACTATAACCATTTTACAAACATTGCATCATATAAAAGGGTTTTAACGGGACATACACACACTGTTTGTTGCATTAGTTAGTCATACTAGATGCTTACATGATTCATATACGTATCTATATTATAGTACGTATATTACTATGAGGTTCTTGCTTATATATAAAAAGATGTGTTTACATTCTTTCATACATACTCTACAAATTATTTATTTAAGGGTTATTTATATGAATAGTAGAACATTCTCAAAACATTATGAATAACGCGATGGTCTAAAAACTCTTACACAACTTTAACATATCATCTCGCAACATTCCACCTTCGGAACACGACTTAAATAACTAAACTAATCTTATTTTATTACTCCTCTAATTTTGAAGAACAATGAAAACTGTGAATCAAGGGATGAGCATTGAGGAAATTGAACAGATTGTAGCCCAGCGAGTGACTAATGCTATCGAGGCTATTGCTATCTATGAGTCAATAAACCAGAACAAACAGCAAGAAAACAAAGTAGCAGGGAATGCTAGTAACAAAAGGAAGTAGGAAGGTGACCACAATGGAAGCTATAGCCAATGACAAAACAAAGGGCATAAAGTGTTTAGAGCACACACTGTTAGGCTAAGCAACAAGGAAGACTATGTTGGAAATCTACCATTATGTAACAGGTGCAATTTTCACCACATTGGCCAGTGTGTTGAAAAATGTTGCAATTGCAAATGGAGGGGTCACCAAGCAAGAGATTGTAGGATCCCAGTTCCGAAAGCGAAACAAAGGTCCGTAGTGTCAGGAAAGAAAGCTGAAGTTATCTGTTATGGGTGTGGAGGTCTGGGACACTACAAGAGTAATTGTCCAATAGTAAAGTTTCAGAACCGTGTGGACATGTACTGGAAAGGAAAAGCTCATGGAGACTTTAGCGCCACGACGTCTAACATCAACATCTAAAGAGAGACCTATTACCTAGTAAAACTTAAGTTGGAACTATCATAAACTCTATGTCCTTTAAGAATCTCATTGTACTTCCTCTTAAATTTTTCGTTGTACTGAACAATTTCAAATTATCTATCAAAACTATGTATTGTGAAATTTCTGCCAATCTACTCTAATTCTCTAATTATTCATGTAAGCAGTTCTAAAATCATAACACTATTTTTACAAAAATTAGCATAGCATCGTTAGTCCTCAAATATACATAGCCTGATCACCTATGTATAATTCAGGAAAGTACCATGCGGTGCTGAGAGTAGTCACTCAAAAACTTCTTGTCAAGAAAACAATTTTCTACTTATATCAAGTTTTGTGTGCGTATTTTAGTAAATTTTTTTTTCCGATTTACTGAACAAATTTTCAAAATTCAAATTATCTATCAAAACTAATTATAGAGAAATTTTCAATCTTATCTATTTAGCCATCTAAACTCGTGAATTCTCTAATTTATTCATGTAAGCAGTTCAAAATCATAACACTAATTTTTAGTACATAAAATTACAGTACAACGCAAAGTCGATAGTCCTCATAAAATATACATAGCCGCAGAGTTCACCTATGTATATATTCATGAACGTACCTATTGGGCGTCGATAGCCAGGTACTGAAGAGTTAGGTACGGACCTTATATTCATATACACTTATCTGGTCAATTAGAAAAACGATATTCTACCGTATAATCAAGTTTTGTGGAGCATATTTTATAAAAACGTATTCGTCACAGACCAAACTCATACTCATAACTATAAATCGCAAGTAACTACTCTTTTATATACAACCATCTGTGCCAATAAAACGTCGAACTTCAACTTAGAAGCTAAAAAAAAAAAAACCGCGAAAACATGTTAATTGTCAAGGTACATAATTTTAAGACTCTTGTAAAAAATTTAAAAGTTTCTCACAACATTTTAAAAGTATAAAATATATAATTATATCAAAAGACACAACCTTAACAAACCAAACACTACCCTGGTAGCCACGCCTATCGCCTGATAAAGACCCAAATCTCTAACCAACACCTAAATATGGCCCTAAAAACCCACAAACTAATGCGGATCGGTACAAATTAAAAAAAAACACCTAACACAACCGATAAACACCTACAAAAAACAGGCTACACAGTCTCAGACACCCTAACAGGTCCCGACCAAAGTCACATGGATCTACTATAAGCAAATATTCCCTTCCACATAATTAGGAAAGATTCACACCAAGCGAGACACGTAAAGTGTAATCTACCACCAACCTTCTTACAATCAAACGACCCTCTAAAAACTAATTTTAATTTCACGAAACGCACTAACTCCGTACATAAGTTAATATGCGGGATGCGCGGGAAACGCAATAATTTTTAAAAAACAACATGAACGGCAGATCAATAAGATACCAACAACGTCAGAAACTTTAACTACACCCCCAGCTAAACCCGTTAAATAATAAAACAACAAACCCTAACAAACCCTACCACCATTACCCTCAATAACCACCAAATCATAAAAACTATCACCCCAAACTAGCCAACCTTAAAAAAAACCCTATAACTCCAAACCCCCCAAACCCCAAACCCCTAAACACAACCCTATAATGCCTTCTTAAAACCCTAAACATAAACCACCTAAGAACCCTTAAAAGCCCCCTAAAGCAATAAATCAAGGAACTCATCGTAACCAACCCTACCAATTTTTTTTACACATCTAATTCAACACTCTCATACTATATATTTTTAAAAAACTCATTACATACGTTCACGTTTTTAAATTAATTCTCCAACAACGCTTTCAGGAAGCAGTAGACTCCGCCTCAAACACTAAATCGCGTCACAAACTAAACAATCACCTAACAAAACATTCCTTACCCCAACATATTCACACTCTCAAACATCCAATCATCGTACACAACGGCGCAATTATCCCCAACCACGCCACACTAAACAAAGCTTTGAACCTTCCAGCCAGTCGGCTTCTCAACCTAATTCTATTCCTGAAAGGACTATAATAACCCTTCTTTTTCATTACCTCTCTCTTCGATACCCTTTCCACTCTATATTTGCTCACCCCACACCCACGATTAAACAACGTTTACGCTTTCCGCTACCATACCACCCAACATCCCCCACCCTTTACGAACGCACCCCCCCCCCCCCCGCATCCCCCCCCCCCCCCCCACCCCACTCCCTGAACGCTACCAATCAACCCTCCATCTCCCATCCAAAACACTCTTCACTAACATCCAGCCCCTCCAACATCTACCCCCCCCCAAAACTCCTCACTACAACTACCCTACACTACTCAAACCAAACCTTATAATAACAAATTCTATTCTAGCACAACACTCACCCCCCCACTACTATAGGCGAATCCTACTGATAATATCCTGGACACACGCCACACCACCAAGATCCAATACTGGGACTCCCCCTTTCACACATCTCAATCACACCCCATGCACGAGTTAACCCCCCAAAACCATAACCAACACACACACCCCACACAAAGAGCCCCACCCACACAATCATTCCACCCGACAACTCTCTTCCTTCAAACAAACAACAAGCTACAAGACAATGCCATCACTTATAAACACCACCACTTCTGTCCCTTCTCTCCTTTCTCTCTTTAGCCAACCCACAACCAGCTCTTTTCTTCCAACACCCTACCTCTTTCGTTCTCATGTCTTTCTCCTTCTCACTTGATTCATCTGCAATCTACTTGCCACTCCCCCCTCTCCCCTAGACCTATATTTGCTTCATATACACGCGCCCTTCATCTTTCTACATCTTCTCACCTACCTCACACCAGCACTGCATCCCACCACAATCTATCCATCCTTCACACGTAGCACAATAAACACACCACCCAAAACTCCACACTCTATTCTCTTCCTTTCTCTCTCTCCCCCCCCTCCCCACCTCACCCCCCCACCCGCACCCCACCCAGCGAAAAAAACCAGAACCCACCCCCATAACTACTCCCATCCCACCAATTTCTCCTTCCCTCCAACAACGTATTCAACCAATTCCTACATCTAAACTCAACATTCCCCCATACCACACACGATATTCCCTAACCAGAAGCTCTACTACTGAAGTATATGTGCCTCTTCTTAACAGCCATATTCCAACAACCCCACAACCAGGGACTACATCTAACCACCACAGAAACGCCTCCACACGATTCAGCGGTTTCTACCCTTCGCACAAAGTTTCTCACAGCAGTCTTTCTCTAGTCCACTGCAAACACGGTCTTCTACGACTTAATCAACTCTCCTCCAAACTACACCTCCCTAAGGGTTCTTACGGCGCGACATTCGTCCATTCATTCTCTTCTCTTTGAGTCCAACCCTTCCACACCCTACACCTTCATCACCTCCCTTAAGGTCATCCCCTCAAACCAACCAAACAACACCACCCACCACACACACCCACCCCCACCCCCCCGCCCCTCCTTTCACCATTTCTAACCTCCCCCCTTACCCCTTACAACATCCTGATCCCAAAAGTCTTATCATCCTCCAAGTAACAATCACACCCCCCCCACTCTAGCCCAGAAAAACCCACTATTACCACCCCACAATCGACCCTAAAATTCGGCCATAACTCTTCTAACCAACTCTCTATCGCGAAACCCATCCCGCGATTTGATATACCCATTCTTTACCTTAACATATCGCCATGTCCCTCACTCACCCACCCCCCCCTCCCACTTGCGCGCATGCTATAAACTAACATATGTAAACATTACACCAAGTATACTACCCATTATCACTCAAGTATGGTTTCAAATTCAATGCACCCCCCCCCATCCACACTTGCACCCACCGAAGTATCATACATAACCCCACCCACTTAAGCCAGCGCTGCCACATTCCTACCCTGCTGAGAGTAGTCACTCAAAAACTTCTTGTCAAGAAAACAATTTTCTACTTATATCAAGTTTTGTGTGCATATTTATAAAACGTATTCGTCACGAGGAACCAAACTAATAATCATAATAACCAAGTAAACTCTTACACCATCTTGCAATAAACTCGACATCATCTTAAGCTAAAAACGCGAAGATGTATCATTAGTCACCCTAGGATAAACTGTCGGTAAGTTAACCGTCATCAAAGGATTGAGACCCGTACCAGTATGGTTCTATATAGCAAATTTACTTAGCACATAATTAGGAAGATTAAGACGTGTATCTACACCTCTTCATCAACACTATTCCGGAAGGCAACTCGAACTGAATTGCGGGACGCAATAATTTTAAAATGAGGAGACTGTAACAACTCAAATTTTCACACCTTTTTTACATCAATTAACATCCAGATATTTATTTTAAACTTTTACATGTTCACTTTAAATTTCAAACGTTTAGCTAAATCGCGTAAACTAAAAATCAACATTCAACGTAAACGGATATCAAACAATTAAAAGTTGACGTCAAGCAAGTGTTATATAATTATTTGAAGGATAATAATTAACTTTTTATATTTTATTTTTATTTGCTACGTAAAACGTTTACGTTTCGTAATAAAATACATTTAGGCATACCCTGAAGCACCAATACCTATCTATACTCAGTCAAATACCCAAAATTATACCTAATACTCAAAAATTTTATAATTTATTATACATATACATATATAGGCTGGATCTATGTAATTGAAACACAAAGATAATTTGACTTTTCAATCAACATGTGTTATAAACTCTAACAAGCCACCAATCTTACACATTCTTACAACAAGCAACAAGACCATACCAATTACTTACAAACTCACTCTTTTCTTCCTTGATTTCATGATCTTGCTTCTTAGATATTTATGCTATATAAGGCTTTCTACTCCTAACACTTCACACACTTCTCATTTCAACTATCAAAACACAAAATCCTTTCCTTTTTCTCTCCCTAGGCCACGACAAGAAACAAAAACCCATAAATAATCCATACAATTTTTCCTATCAAGTATTCAAGTATTCTAGCATAATACCTATGATATTCTAAGATGTATTGAAGGTTTGGTTTAGCATTTACAAGGGTTTAATCAAGAAAGTTCAAGATTAGGGTTTCTTGAAAGTTTAGGGTTTTCTAGTCTTGGAAGCTTGGGTTTAATCCTAAACTAGGGTTTAGAACTTGTTTCTCTTCATCATACTTCATCTTAAGGTCATCTAAAAACCCTACACTCTTTACATTTATGATTTATGTGTATATAATGTTTATATAGTAAATCACCATCTAGGAAACATATTAACATGTAAAATGGATTTTTACTTTTGATCATGGTTTGATATACTTTTTCATATGCTATATTGATGTAAAAATATGTTGAAATGAAAGTATATACATTATAAAAGTATGGTTTAATTTATGCAAGTATATATAAATTAAGGGTTTAAAAGATTACTTATTAAGTTTATGGATAAATAAATATGAGCACTTGATGTTCTTGGAAAAATGATGGACTAAAGGACCTAGAGTATATGAGACTTATAGTATAAAATGTGTTAGAGGACTTGTAACAAACCAACTAAGCTAAAAACTTATAAAAACAAGTTTTAAACACATTTTAACTAAAATATGAAAGACCTACTGTTTTAATCACGAAAATAAAGTATTTATTTTATATTTTTATAAAATACTACAAGTTACAATGATCGTAGGCATATAGAGAACTCGAAAATCCAAGCTATAACAAAGAAGATACGTCATTTGCAAGTTTACGATAATAAATACTTTTATAAAAATAATTTTATGAAAACAAATTACTATTCATTGCAGAAACTTTTTGGAAAATAAGATATGACTTTTACGAGGTTACGACGATTAATTTTATAAAAATAGTATTATAAAATATACATGAATAGTAAAAGTATTGTTCATCAGAGGACTCAAAAGTTATAAATTTAGTATTTTGATAAATTTTCTTGATACAAAAGCGTGGACATAAAGAACGTACAAAACAGACTTAAAACGAGAAAGATACGCACTATTTTATACTTGTGCACTATTTTTTGACATGAATAGTGTTGATTCGTTTTTAATAAAAATTTTGTGAAACATTTCAGAATCACTTAAATAATAATTATACATGTTTTAAACTTTAGAAATATTATTTTACAAAGGCGATTGAACTATTTATACGGTTATACGAGTACAAATACATGGTTATTATTTGTCAAATGCGATTTAAATATTATTTCACAAATTCAATTAGATGGTGATGTGGCTATATAGAATTATTTAAGGTGTTAGTTATTCAAGTACTTAGTACTCATACGACCTATAATTAATTAGGTTGCATTCGGACACCCACGTGACGTTTATTCATGCTTCTGTTATACCTTGTTATTCATACACTCAAAGTGAGTTTATAGCCCCATGTTTTACTTGTTTTGCATATACTTTACAACTTTTGGGGTGAGAACATGCTTGTTACCAAATTCATTTACATGATTTGTTTGAATTTATTACATGTGCATTTATAATTCGTTTTACAAACTGGTCTACATACTCAATGACTTATTTTGGGATGAAATACATTGCTTATTTCACTTTATTTTTGAAGACAGGGACATTACTTTATTTTTACCCAAATGATTACAGATTAGTTTAAGCGGATTGAACTGTTAACTACAAGTTGGTAGGCCCAAATGTTATAAAATAGATCTTTTGGGGTGTGACAATCCCCGTTCGGGTGATTAGCTATCACTAGACAAACAAACGTTATACCATGTCGAAGTACGAAACTACACATACATGAGCGTAAACTTTTACCAGTGCATTGAATAAAGTGGCATACACCCAAGTCTGAGCCACAATTTCATGAACTTAGAGTACTCGTAATCATTGTTTTATACACATATGAATATTTAGGATGCCTTGAATAAAGTGGCAATACATACCTTGAACAATGGTGGTCCAACTATACTTATATTTTTATGACTATTTGGGGATTGAAATGGTCATACATACTTTACAACTCTTTGATTTCCAACATTCATACACAAATTTTTTTGAATATTTAAGGATTGAAATGGTCATACGTACCTTACAAAACTTTGGCTCAACGTTTATACTTATAAAAACCTATGAACTCACCAAATTAATGTTGACACTTTTTAAGCATGTTTTTCTCAAGTGAATTAGATGCTTGGTTTATGTGATGTGTATAGGAGTCTAAATAATTCAAGATTTATTTTCAAACGACATAGTTAGAGGTCGTTCTCTCATGACTTGAGCAATGGTATTATGAAGTAACGCTCCCAGAAACATATTCCGCTGCGACCCATTTTTGGGGGTGTTACAGATTGGTAATCAGAGCCAAGGTTATAGAGAACTAGGTTGCATTTTACCTAGACTATAACCGTTTTATAAGCATTGCATCATATAAAAGGGTTTTAACAGGACATACACACACTGATTGTTGCATTAGTTGGTCATACTAGATGCTTACATGATTCATATACGTATTTATATTGTAGTACGTATATTACTATGAGGGTCTTGCTTATATATATA
>BQNB010035504.1:29255-41902 GCA_026074375.1 Tanacetum coccineum
GAACCATCTTCTCAGGCTGTTATTCCTGATATAAAGAGAGTTCCTAATTTAAGATAGAAAACATGTTTGTAGAGTGTTTGGTAATATGCAAAATAGCAGACAAGCTTGACATATCGACATCACTTAAACTTTCCTCATAGAATGAGGCATTTAGACAAGGTTTGATGAGTTATAAAGACATGTATTTAGAGGGGAGTACAAATAATAAAACTACTGTTTTAGCTTTATATGTTATAGTATTGTATGTTACTGTCAACGGGCTGCAGTTTGAGTACTTATGTATTAGCAAATAATGTAAAAAATAAACTATAAAGGTTACATGTTTATTAGAGGCCTGCAACGATAAATGATAGTCAATTAGGCCTGTTTCTTTCAGAGTTCTTTACACATTTTATTCATGTGGCCTGTGATTTTTTTTGTGTTGTGCATCGACTCAAGTGTGAATAAAAAATTAGCTCCGCACATTAATGTTAATATTAGAAGAAACCGTTTAGTCATTATTTATAAGGGTTAAAGTCATATTGTAAGTTTAGTGCATGTGTTTAAGTAGTGAATATGTCTTTTTAATAGGAAATCCAGGTCAAAAAGGATGGACGAATGGAAAATAATCGATATATCAGGCAAGAGTTCTACTTTCAATTGATGTTAGTATCACTTGGATATCTGTATTAAAATTTATAAAAAATCACTGAAAAATGTATAATGATCATACATGTTTAGTTTGACGAGTTTACATGTTATTGCAACACTATTGGATGTTGAATATACAATGCATGTTCTTTTGAATATTTTGTTTGTGTCTAAGTATGTCTTGCGACCAGTTGTAGTCGCTTTGAAAGTTGTATATTGGAATTACTAATTATCTAAGGTGTATTTTACTGTCTTATCTTTTCACACATCAAAGCATATGTATGGTTAGGTGTATCATCTGTTATCAACAGTTATATGGTGTGATACTAACTCAAAACATGGCCAAGACATTAAGTACTCTTTGAAAATGCTTTAGACTACATTTTGGTGCTCTTAACATTACTTTCAGTCGACAATATTTCATGTTTTCTTTTGACTATATACGAATATGCATGTTTTAGATGTTGTATCATAAACTTTGAATGTAAACTAACCACAGTTAGTTATCTGTATGCAATCTACCATGGCAGTTTCTTTCCTTCCTAAATGAAGGAAATGTCAGAGGCTGTGGTTCAGGGACAGTGGTTCACGGGCTGTGATTCAGTCGTCGTGGTTCGATGGTGTGGTGCGTTTACCCAAGAACAGCCACCGGAAATGAAACTCTTACAGGTATGTCGCAGTTCCTTAATAAGCTAAAGTTTGGGGTCTGTTGCTCAACCAATAATTTTTTTAATAAAACATTGCCGTATAACAACACATTTAGCCCAATCTTCACTCATATGCATGTTTTAGACTTCCAGTGTTCTAAAAACTAACAATTGTTTACTTATGGCAACTCGATCTTCACTCATAAGCTGGAAGGACATCGGTATGGAAGGCTTTGTCTCTAGAGGTGCTCCAGGATTCTTTTGTCAATGTGAAACCCTGAGGTCGAGAAGACTTTCCGCTCCATGACAAACAATGAAATCTTCTTTTCTCTATACAAATAAGTCCACACTCTTCTATCCAGGTGCACAAGATGAAACCAAAACAACAAAGCTTGTGACTATGTGAGCTAAAGGCCTTAGCCTTTTTAAAGCTGAATATGCAACAACTATATAACATTAAAGATTCCTACATTTCATCTGTTATAATATGTACGAAGGTGCAAGTTCATATAGGCGTCTTTCACTCTTACTGGAAATAAAAGCCCAAATGGGAAGAGGAACAAAAACCTCCAGCTTATGTTAAAGAGTTATAGTTCAACAATTGTTAACATATTTTGAGGTTCCTTGTTACGGGTTTCTTGTGGTTCAAGTATTGATCATGATTTACTTGGGTTTCAAGTTTATGATCGGGTTGCTTGTTCAAGATCTAAATTTAGGGTTATTCTAATTAATTCGATTGGCAAGAAAGGATTTTTATGCAACAAAGGTTAAAGAATATGTCATCCATAGCGAAGTTTGACGTCGAAAAATTTGATGGGTCTAATGACTTCGGGTTGTGGCGTGTAAAGATGCGGTGTCTATTACTTCAACATGGTTGGGAGGCTGCGTTAGATCCATTCCCGAAAACCATGGGGGACGCTGAAAAGACTACGACGTTGAAGACGAATGCCTACAAGAAAGCACATAGGGCCTTACTCTTGTTCTTGGATAACAATGTGTTGAGGCAAGTCAACAAAGATGATTATGTTGTGTGAGTTTAGTTAAAGTTGGAAACTTTGTATATGACAATGTCAGACAATAAATTATACTTGAAGAAGATGTTGTTCACTTTCTACATGCATTCAGATAAGAAATTATCTGAACATATAGATGAGTTCAATAAGTTGATCGACGACTTGGTGAACATAGACGTTGATATTGATGACGAAGATCAGGCACTCATGTTACTTACGTCATTACAATCTTTATATGATAACTTTATGGAGGAATTGCTTTATGGAAGGGAGTCGTTCACTTTAGAAGATGCTTGTCTAGCCTCAATTCACAGGAGTTGAAAAAGAGGGCAGATGCAAAGGATGATGGTGATGGGTTATATGTAAGGGGAAGGTCGGATCATCAGGGTAATCACGGACGTGGCAGTTCGCGATCAAAGTTGTAACATTTCTCATTTTTCATGTCATTGTACGACTCCATTAATGATCACCGTTTATTTTAGTCCGATACGCGTTAAATTTTTAATATTTACTTTTAAGCTAAACCGCGTAGACTAGAGATAATCAATTAATGTAAACGGTCACCAAATAAATTGAGGTTTACACCCACCAAGTAATATATAATTACTAGGGAGATAATTATGTACTTTAGGTATTTTATTTTTACTGGTCACGTAAAAGGTCTACGTTTCGCGATAAAATACATTTGGACACACCCCGGTAATACCTAGACTAACCTAGACTCAAACCAATACCCACTTTGAGAGCCTAAACACAAAATTTAATCAAATCTTGTGTTTATGTCACTTGAGTGCCGAATGTGGGCAAGTAAACCCACATGAGAATCGTCCTTGGTGATTTATTTGTTACAAAAGTCTCCTAATTACCTTAACAAGTACATGTACATCCTTGTTCCATTAAATACATGTCCTAATGGTCTCCTAATGACAAAGTACCCAATGGCTAATGACCCTTTTCTTCCTTGGGACCTCTTTGTGCCGCGGTTAACCAAGCAAGAACACACAAAACCTAAAGATTTTACTAGCTAAGTGAATCATGTACCAAAATCCTCTCATTAAAACTTGTACTAAGTGGTTTAGCCTAAAACCATGAGTAATCAACTAGAACCCCTCAAAACCACCCTCTAGGGCACGGTTTGGTTTGTGTGTGGACTAGGAAAGTTAACTAGACATCTTACCTATTAATACTCACTTAGCCTCACCCCTTGACACTCTTGTTAACTCGCACACACCTCAAACTCTCTCTTCTTTGTGTTCGAGTCTCAAACCGCCAACAAACATCCACAAGGAGGTATACGCGCTACGGGTTAGCAATTTACACGTCCACTTCTTAACCTCTCGAGCTATAGGACCTTTGTAAGTTGCATACAACTCATTTCCTTTGTATTGTACGTATTCGTTTATTGTAAACTAGCTTAGGGGTCAAGTGTATGTGCGTACGATATACTAGCTTGAAGATACGCATGATAAACGTAAAATAAACGTGTTATGAGCACATTGGCTTCGTTTAATAACTTGCATGGTGATAGAAATGTAAAAGCTAACGCAAACAATAACCTTGATATATAAAAAATGGACCACGACATAGGTAACAAGCCTTGTTCGCGAATTGAAAGTGAAACTATACGTAAACTATTGTTGTAAACACGACGTGGGGGTGTGGAAACATATATTCGACATTAATGAACGTTTGCATGTCACAGGTCACGATTAGAAAATGCTAGGCACTCTTGTTTTGGTGCTAGACGATTTAACGAAACCCATATGGGATACTAGTGAACCATTCGGACCCTTGTTGGACTTCACGACCCACCTTCGTGAGCCCACAAGGCCCATAAGCCACAAATAAGCTAGGACGGCTTATTTGTGAACTTAAGCCGCTTATAAGGCTTATTATAAGCCTAGGTAAGCTAGTAGACTCTAAGGAATGAAACTCAAACCACTAGAACCCCTATCGGGCCTCTATCGAGCCCCACAAGGCCCAACGAGGGCTTATTTATAAGCCACGGCTTATTTATAAGCCGCGGCTTATTAATAAGCCACTCGAGCTTAATCAGGGTCATAAAGTACTTATTTGCTTCACCTAGAGCTTTCACTTCGTTAGAAACCCAATCGAACCCTTAATGGGCCTCCTAGCCCATTAACGGGCCCATAATAAGCAAATAAGCTCGTAATAAGCTGGGACAGCTTATTGGTGATCCTATGAGTACTCAATGGGCTTATTGAACCTTAATATGCTTAATGGACCCTAATGGACCCAACAAAACTCTTTCAAACCTCTAACGGGCCTTAACAGGCCCAAGCCGGCCCACTAAGACTACTTATTAGCTTATTAGCTTAATTTGAATAAGCTGAAATAAAAACAGTCTTATTCGGGCTTAATACAAGTTAAAAAGGATCTAGTAAAAGCCTAAAAACATTAAAAGGTGTATCGGGCCAAGCTATTGGGCTTACGGGCCCAATAAGCTCGAAATAAGCCATAATAAGCTCCCCGAGCTTATTTTAAGCTTAACCGACCAACAGGAGCTTATTAACGACTTTTGGACCTATTGAAACTATAACGGATCATTAAAATGCTCAACGGACCTTAACGGGCCCAATAAGGCCGTTAAGCCAAAAATAAGCTCGATAAGCTTATTTTTAAGCCGAAACAACTTTTATAACTTAAATGAGCTTGACAAAGAGAAATGACACTTGTTGAAGTTTGTTTGGAGCTAATATGAAATTTTCGCAAGTCAAAGGACTAGAAATGTAATTTCCGAAACATAAGGGGTTAGCTTTGTCATTTTCGAATTTCAATAACCCCAGGGACTGTTCTTGCAACATTCTGAAACTTAAGGATTTAAGTGTAATTATAAGGACCAAATCTACACCTTGGTAAACTTAAGGGACTAATCATGTTATTTCCGAAACTAAAAGGTTTAAAATATAAAAAGTGTATATTTATAAACCTAGGGACTAAAGTGTAACAACCAGAAACTTAAGGGTATGCTAGAGAGCAAAAGTGAAATGAATAAAACCCTTAACGAGTCGGTCGAACCTTAAGATATGCGGACAATAAACGGGTTTGATTAACGACTAAATAAATAAGTATATTTATTAACAATGATTTCACGGGAACCATCGAAATTATAAATACAATAATCTTGTGCAGCATCGCACAAGTGATAACGGTATATATAAACTCAAAATGGAATTTAGTTTATACAATGAGTCGTTAGCTTAAATGTGTAAACTAAGGCTTGGCCGTACTTACTTAGGTACTTGACGGTGTGATCCACTGCTTACTTGGATATTTATTATCATTCAGAGAACTACCGGCTAAGGTGAGTTCATAGCCCCATGTTTTACAATTATTTAAATGATTTACATCCTTGGGGTGAGAACATGCTTTGTTTTACAAATTGGACGCAAGTGTACATTTTATACTATGATTACGTGTTTGCCTGAGTTACCATAACCCATTTTGTCCATGATCATGAACTGTTAATTGCATAGATGTGATTGGGAATTACATTGTGTGGGCGCGAATGTTATGGATAGATCTATTAGGGATTGACAATCCCCGTTCGGGTGACTAGCTATCACTGGGAACGAACGCATACCATGTCGAATCTGGGATGTTGCGGGGTTAGCACATCATTCACGGACTCCTGTTGGCAAATTTATATTTGCATTCATATGTGTCGAGCTTCGGTGTCATGAGCTTAGGCAACGTAATTACTTTTTATGATGTTTGCATTTGTTGCTTAATCATACACTTGGAAATCTTGCGGTCCCACAATCGATTTACTTAAACCTATGAATTCACCAACTTTATGTTGACGTTTTAAGCATGTTTTTCAGGTCAATAAGGCACGAGGTGCAGTGATACATTGGAAGTCAATAATTGAATAATCATATTAAAGATTTGGAGTCTTATTACATTTTGGGGACAATTGTTATAAACCGAAATCTTTATTTATACCGTTGAACAATTTGAAGCCATAAGCTTATGTAACAAACAAGTATTTTGTTAATCCAATGTATCTTTTTCAAACGACACGTTTAGTGGTCGTTCTCATATCTTGTGCTATTGATCTATGAAGTAACGCCCTCGGATATACATTATATTCCGCTGCTACCCAGATTTGGGGGTGTTACAAATAGTCTCAAGTATATATAGAAATCTTATATATATGTATAGCAAGGATAGACAACACGTAAGCACAGATAGAGGCACATATGATCACATACTGGTTATAGACCATACCTAGTATAACTACCTGGTTCTCTATAACCTTGGCTCTGATTACCAATCTGTCACACCCCCAGACGGGGCCTGGACGGAATACGTGTCCGAGAGCGTGACGTCATAACAATCCGAACACAAAGCAATAAAGAATGACCACTAATCATGGACGTTTGAAAAATAGTTGTACTCGTTGCATAAAGAAAATTAATTTAAGTTTTACAACCGGTCATAAGAGAGTAAAATGTAGCGGAAGCATAATAAAGTTTGACAATGACAACGAGTATATAAATAAATAAGTCTTGAAATTGGCGAAGTTGCATAGCACATAGACTTCATTTAGCATCAAGAATCAAGCCAAGCTAAGCACCTGAGAAACCATGTTTAAAACATCAACATAATGTTGGTGAATTCATAGGTTTAAGTTAGTACAAGAATGGACCACAAAATTTCAAAACGCCTGCGACTACTATAACAGATACAACATCACATAAAAGTATTTACTGTTACGCTAAGCTCATGACACCGATGCTAATAACAACAGGGCATATCATATCATGCCACATAGTATTCCTGCCCTTAACCGGTGTCCCAAACCAAAGACCACCACAACGCACATCGACATGACATATATTCGTTTGTTCTTCGTTAAGTGGAACCAAAGCAGATAGGGATAATTAGTCCCAATAGATCTATTTACGTATTCGCGCTCACTTAACCAATCTAATTGGCCATTGGTGACTAACGGTTCATGATAGTTCGGGCAATAGTGGTTTGTAAGCAAACTTAGGCAACATATAAACATGTAAAACTCGCGTTAAGAACTTGTGTCTAATTTTAAAAGCAAACAATGTTTCTCACCCCAAAGTATAAAGCATTTGAAAATAGGTAAAACATAGGGCTATGAACTCACCTTAAGCAAGTGGTGAATCGATAATCAACGAGGAAGAAATAAAGCCGAAAGGTCCTACACGCGACCTAAATAAATGACGCGTCTTAGGTAAACGAAAGATAACCGCAACTTGTACGACACGCTTTCAAGAGAAAAGACATCCATATGTGTTTGTGCTTTAGTTTGTTTAATAAAGTATGACTAAATAAAATTACAAAGTTTTTCGTTAAGTCTTGGCGTTCATCCAAAAATTACTACTTTTAGAAAGTTTCCATTTTGGGAAAGTTTTTGGTTTCAAGACGTTAATACCGTCCCCCTATATTTGTTAAGTTTCCATATTTTTAAAATGCGCTAACTAGCCATAATCGCTTAACTTCCAAGTCTGGTCCGCTAAGTTTTACCAAACTTACTATTTTTAGTAACTTTATCGTTTTTCCTAAAATATGTTAATGACGTCTTCAAATAATGCTAATCCATATATATGTGTTACTATATGTTTCGCTAGAGTTTAAAAAGACCAAAAATGTCCGAAAGTGTTCGAATACCCCTTTTACTATTCACATCAGCACACTATTCATTTGATTTTGCCAAAAAATGTTTCAAGTTTTATTTGGCTATAACTTGGCCGTTTTAAGTCTGATTTTAAAGTGTGATATGTGTAAAACTATCTATTCGAAACAAGCTCTTCAAAAACTACTTTTATGCCTAATGAATACATTTTTAGGTCGCTTAAAACCTCAAAACTAATTCGGATCAGCAACATGTCTTTTCATAAATACTCCTAAAAATCCATCCAAACGCCACAATAGTGCTTATTCTAGCCTAATCCCGATCACTACCAAACCAACCAACAAAACCACACTTAATCTAACCTAATCCCATCATTTTTATTGTTGCAACACACTTTTCAACTCATCTCACCATAACTTATAAAACAACAAACATAATACTTCCATCTTTATAAAAGTTGTCAAGATAGTTTGTCATTTCTTTTTAGAAAAGTAACACAAACACATGGATTCTTAAACTTGAACAATATTCATAAGAATAAAAGAGATAAAACAAGAGATGACCATGAAATACTTACAAGAATGAAGAAACAAGTAGAGAATCACAAGATCTATACCCAAAATGACTAGATCTATAAAACCCACTTATAAAATTAGAAATCCTAATTTTATAATCTTGAGAAACCCCTGAAAATCAACCAACCAATACTTGGATCTACATTAGAAACCCTTAAAAATCAACTTAGAACACTTGGATCTTGAAAAGAATCAAAGAAAATGGGAACCCTATAAAGGATGGTTTGGCCATCACCATTACTACCATCATCTGAGTGTCCATACCAAATCCAGACACTCAGGATAGCATCCACTTAGGCCTTTATTGATGCAGTTACTGCCGCATTACCATCACCTCCACTACCACCACTACCACCATCTAGTGTGTGTGTGTGTGGTATGCCGTAGACAAAAAATAGACAAAGGAGTGTTGAGGGGGGCCAATTTGATCCTCTAATCAAATTCAAGTTGGCACAAAACATGTTATTAAGGCTGATTATTTATTTGATTTGAATTCAAACTTGTTCACCAAGGGTGCATGTGATGTTGGTTTGGAAGTATGCATGCATTGGGGAGGTTACAAAGTGAATTTTTATTCATTTTATTTTGGCTATTGCTTTCCCATTTGATTTAAATTCCAAGTCCTGCATGCAAAGCTCATGTTATAACAGTAAACCACGATTTACGCAAGTAACGAAACAAATAACGGTATCATCAAAAATTATGAAATTTTATATATTTCCATAAAATGTAAAAATACAGCTATTGCCAAAATACTACAACGTTAGGCATCCCGGTTAGCTCCCGAAGACGATTCTCAGATATAAGCGGGAATACTTCCCGGTTACACGTCAATATTAAACGAAACCTCGAAAATTCAAGTTACTAAACGCAAACGGCTAATTTATTGAACGGAAATTCTCAGGGTGTCACAGACACCATGCCCAACTTTAACCCTCTCATTTACTCATAAGTCTACTTAACTACATTTTACCCAAAAACGTAGAATTTTAGTGACACTTTCCAATTTTCCAAACCATACCTACTGACCCTCATAAATTCCCAATAAAATCATCCATAAACTTCCATGAGTTTACTATCTACCTTATTTTTCCACTAATTTATTCTCATGTTTAAATGCCCCAAATAAATTCCAACTTTTAATTACTCAGATTCGGATCTAAACGCGCACAAAAATGTTTGACCCTTGTCAATCCATACTTAGAACAACTAATCAAAGCTAAATTTATTAAGCGAAGTAATATGACAAAAGAACTTTGACATTCTGTGTTTTGGCTAACTTAATTCGAATTTAAATAAGGGGTTGTTACTCTCTAATATCTGACCCAAATCCTGACCCGAAAATACTATTTTGACAACATTTCATGCAAAGATTATTTGACTAACTCCCCTAACCTCAAACCTTCGAGGCTAGAAACTTTTTAAAAACTAACTCTCAGACTCTCAGACAACAATTTAGGCACAAGATTCACCTCTTAACTCGTTTCTATCATCAAGATATCATTCGTTGAACACGACCCAAAAATATGCCAAACCCTAAATCACAAATTAACATGTTTTAATCATATCCGTTTGCACCAATATGACGCTAATCAAACCCTAAACGCACTAGCATGATCATAACATCATTAATTACAGAAGCTTTAAACCCTAATGATCCATCGTATTATTTGTTACATGATTTAAAAAGAATTAACAAGGGTAGAATCATTACCTAGCTTACTTACCCGCTCCTAACACGAACTAGCTCTTAATTTCTTGGATCAAAAATTTCGTCTTCTAGGGTTCTCGGGGTAGGGTCAAACGGCACAAAGAGATGGGGAGAAAAGAGAAGGCAACTAATGAGCTAGGTTTTTATATAAGTTAACTAATTAGAAACCTAATCTAACTAAAACTTGTTTTAAGATAATGCTCATTTTTTTCCTTTTCCTTTTCCTTTTCTTTTACCACCGATCCCCCCCCCCCCTTATACATATTTTTATTATTTTTTTATTAATTAATTATACACTTACTTACATTACCTTAATTTTCTACAAAAGCCTTGGTAAAATTGGTAAACCTTTTTGCATGAAAACTACATACTAGACTTTCTATTTATAATTTTCATTTCACCATAATACTTTTTATTTGTAGAAAGTTCATTACTAATTCTTATATTTCACGAACCTAATTCACTTCCATTATGACATATTTTTCATAATAATTCAACACATAATTATCCACATATTGACGTAGCAATGCATGCAAGCACGCCAGTCATTTTCATTGTCATTACACATGAACAAAATGGGAATACCCTAAAGTACCTCAAACTCATTCAAAATTGAAATGAACACGCATCTCAGAATGAATTCATGCACACATATAAAGCCACATAGCACACACATATAACACGTATAGACACTTAGCCAACTCTAAAGGTATAACTAACCTGCTCAAATCAAATGTGTCATAGCCTCGCGGTTCCGCCTTGGCGGGGTGTGACATTTATGGCCTTTTTCCTGTGACGTCACCAGACACGTCACCCGTCACCTATGAAATGAATGCTACTTAGATAATTTAGTCGTTGTAATGATTTTCCACCATATAGAATGAAGATCGGCTCAACAAAACTAAAACAAGTAAAACCAGTGATAGAACTTTTTTTTTCAACATCCAAATTCACAATTGTATGTGCAAACATTTAATGACATATAACAAATGGGAATATATTAGTTACAATTTTGTGTAGCTCATTGGCTACAATTTTGTGCTACAAATGTGGTCCATGTGTCATTTTTGTGGGTCCCTAAATCTTGTTCTGAGTCATTTCTTATGTATTTTGATGAAGGATTGTAGCCAATTGGCTATAAAAATTGTAGCTAAGCTATCCCCATAACAAATATCTACATATTCTCATATGATTACAAAAAAGTAATGATAACCCTTTTAAATATTAAAAAAATAAAACATCAAGGGCTTGCTCCAATAGTATCATTCCTCAACCGTAAACACTTAGTTGGCTGATCAGAGAAAGGCCTCTTTGAAAATATTAAAACAAAATAACTAAAACCATTTTTAAAACACTACAAGAATCGGGCTTTTAGCCACCGGAGACCTTTAGCCACAATAAAAGTCGTCGCTAAAGGTCCGTTAAACGGAGAATTAACAAGCAATTTTCAACCATTGACAAAGACAAAGACACACACTTTTAGCGATGGCAAAGCCGTCCTAAAGCAGCAAAGGTTTATAAACTTTGGTTTGCAAAGCAAGATTTTTGGTTAAAAAAAAAGTGTATTGCGACATTAGCTATGACGATGTCATCGCTAAAGGTTTCATATATTTTTTAGTTATTTATGTTTAGTCGAAAAGCAAATTAAAAGTGATATTATTTTTTTCCCGCTTGTCGGCGCCAAAGGTTAAATATGTATTTAATTTAAATCAATTCAAATAAGGTGACTTGGTTATAAAGTATCCCAAAAATCTCAATCATAAGAGAACACGATTCAAACCTTGTTGAACGAAGATCATGGGATGGTAAGAGATAAGTATAAAAACAAAAACGAGAGTATAAAGTATAAGTTAAGCGCGTACATCAAAACCAAAAAAGCTGATTAATATAATCAGAGTTTTTATATATAACAAAAACTGATTAATTTTACTGAAAAAAATAGAAAAATTTACGAAGGTCAAATTAGCATACAAGAACCATCGAACTTCATGCATGGCAACACATTGTAAAATCTCTTGTGAGGTAAAATCGAACCTGAGACAAACGGTATACGATTGTAAAATCTCTTGAATGAATAACTTTTTACCCTATTCTTATGGTATATATATAGAGTTAATTTAATCCGTAGGAGTATAGGAATGATATTATGGTAAACTAGAAATCATACCTTTCAATCATTTAATTTTAGGTTTCTTAAGTTATGTTTATTTTTTTAAATAGGCAGGAATTCAAGAGGTCAAACCTAGATGACGATGATGATGCAATGATTTTAAGGTATAATAATCTCTAATTTGTTGTCATAGTGTTAACAAGCAAAAGAACCCGCGCGTTGCGGCGGAGCTAATTTTTTCCCGAATAAATTTTTTTTTACGTTTCGGGGGTTTTTTTTTGCCGATGCGTTATGGCGGGGCTAATTTTTAATATTTTCTTTTTTTGTAC
>BQNB010035505.1:3436-50819 GCA_026074375.1 Tanacetum coccineum
TCGGATGAGCTTATTTTGACTTGTTGGGCCTTGTTGGACTCGTTAAGGTCCAATAAGCAATCCATAGGTCCAATTGGGTTTTCAAAGGTACATAAGCCCTTATTAAGTCTATTTAAACTTACTTGAAATTGTTAAGCTGAAAAATAAGCTAGGGTGAGCTTATTTGAGCTTATTCGAGTTTATTGGGCTCGTTAGCCCATCAATCTTAACTCGAAATGTTTTTAAAATGTCCATTTGAGTTTCTTATGTGATCCAACTTATTTTCTTATCTCTATAAACACTCATGAAATCTGATTAAGCTATTTTTACTTCGTGGCTTATTTAATAAGCTATTAAACTTTGATAATGGGCTTGTTGGGCCCATTACGAGCCCGATAGGTGTTTTACGTGTTTGGGCTTGTTCCATTTGGGTATGTTAGCTTGACTAGGGTTAATATACGTCCTATAAGCTTTTTAAGCTCACAAATAAGCTACCAAAACTTATTTGTGGCTTATGGACTTTCGTGGTCAAGTAAATAGGCTACCAAACCCATTAAGGGTCCGTTTGTATTTTTAATAAATGTTTAGGTACGTATAGGGTTACTAATCACATAGGTATCTTAATAAGCATGAGGGTGCTTATAAATAAGCCGTGGGTCCACCAAGCTGGCTTATTTGGGCCTGTTTGGTTTTGTACGTGGTTATTGGGCCCAATAGGCCCATTAGGGGTTTCTTTCATGCATGTTTATCATTCACGAGTTCAATAAGTTCCTTAGTCCAACATTAAGCTTGAATGAGCTTGAAAATAAGCTACAAGTACCACTATTAGGCTGTTGGGCCGGTTGGGCCCAAACATGGGCACGTTTGGATTATACAAGGCCCATTGTGGTCCGTTGGAACCTCTAGTAACATATATAGTTCGAAAATAGCCCTAGTAACCATATTAAGTTTGTTTAACTTATACATAGGTCGCATTCATCACATGCCCGCGTTGGTTTAAGTTGTATATACTTTCCCAAGCCACGACATCACATTTACTTAAATAGTTTACGTGTGGTTCTTGTAAAATTCGAGTGTAGTATGGGGTTTGGTATCCACTTTATTTATGTTCACATTGTTTTTATAAAAAAACTCGTTTGATACCTTACATCCTCTTAAGTCATATTTCCCGCGTTTTAACATGTTCATCACCACACAAGGTCGTATATACGTATAAACATTTCGCTTAACACATATGTTTCGTATTTACAATGTATGAGCTCATGTTAGCGTGTCTTTTATATGTAACTAACAAATTGACAAGGCAACAAGGAACACAGTGCATAATAACGATTTGTATAATTTAAAATTGACTTACAAAAGGTCCTAGAGTCTTGAAAACATATCGTGTAGTTAACCCAATTGTATACAAAATCGTGTAACCCAACTAAAGCTTCGAAGCTTTGTAAACTCCCAACCTTAGCTCGTGTATTCCCTTGTGAACTTGTATGAAGAGACTTAGGGTTACTTGTTGGTTCGAAGGTAATGTGAGGGTTATTTGTTTTTGCGGTTTTATGTACTCAACAAAGATGGTGCTTCATGAATACGACCATCAAAAAATTCTCGACTACGAACCCACCACTCTGCTCTAGCCTCAAAGGCATCTGGTCTCAATCTTCTATTAGGTCGAGCTCCCTTAAATATAAAAAGGACAATAACTAAACATTAACAAACCTAATCCAATAAACATTAAAATGGTAGATCCAAAAATAAACTGCATAATTAAATGAAACTCACATCAAAAAAATTACGAAGAAATTTTCGTTGGAATGTCGTAACTCTAGACCACGCAACTGATCTTGGATAACATTGTTGATGTGCATAATATCTAAGGGCCGGTACGTTATACGCTTCCAATATCCACGTCTAAAAAAATAATTTCTTTACATTCGTTAACAATATACATACACATAAAAATTACAAATTAAAAAACGACATACCTTAAAGGCCCATGTAAAGCCCGACAATGTATACTTAGCAGCACGAGGAATAGGACGATTTTGGGCCGCATACAATTTTTCCGCACGTACTACGTTCGCATTTTCTAACTGGTCGTACAATTGAGCCCAAACCAACGTACCCCAAGGATAAATTTCCCAAGTTCCATTTTTATCATCTATTAACCTCAACCACCAATCTGGGATATTATGTGCTAGCTGACGACCTAATAATACAAAATGCAAAACAGCTAACTGACAAACAGCAACAGCAACCTCGTCATGCAGGTTATCAAACTCTTCACCATTAATAATATCTAACAACATTTGACCATTTACATGCCCACCATCTTTATCTGAGTCAAACACTAGTCTCCTAAATGGAATAGGCCCCACTTCATAGCGATCACTAAATTCCGGACCAAACCTTAACCCCGTTATGAGGCAAAACTCCTCCCGCCCAAATTCTATGTAATGACCATTTACATGGTAAGTAAGAGGAACGACAACTGTGTCTTCAGGTGACCTCTCAACTTGCCGACAACTCATAAAATGTATTAATACACAATTCTCTTGAGAATCATCTAAATCTAACAACCAACCAAAACACGTTTTCCTAAATAATTCTTCCCTAAAAGTGTTCCTAAATTTTTTTCTAATCTCTTTAATCAACGTTAGCTTACTTCTACACGTCAAACTCACGGGATCATCCTAAACAAACATAATAGTATATATTACTACACATATATATAACAATAAAACACTAACAATGATAATGTAATAATACAAAAAAAAACTAACAATAAAACACTAACCTCGTAATTCTCCATATTCAACAACACAACACCACTACCAAATAACAACCACAACAGCAGCACCACACCACCACCACAGCACCACCACAGCCCCACCACAACACCACCACAACAGGAGCACCACCACCAGAAGCACTACACAACCAGCAACACAACACCACCTCCACCACTACCACTTTTTTTTTTCGGGCACCACCACCAGAAGCACTTTTTTTCTTAACACTAACAATGATAAATTCGGTGATACAAACAAAATTCGAGCGACATGTGAATATATTAAAAAACCTGCATGTTTAGTCATTCAAACCGTCGAATCAACTTCTCTTCCCCAAGCAAATGTCGCTCGAATTAAACACATTTCGCTCAAAAGGTTGAGCGAAATACTTTTTTTTTTAAATTGATACCAGCCCGACACTTGTAATTTCGCTCAAAATTTTAAATACCACTCGAATTTTTGAGCGACATGTGTGTCCTATTTCGTAATTCCATTTTTTTTGTCCTCTGCGTGAAAACAACTTCAAAATATGTCCGGTTTGGTAATTTTCGCCAATAATATTGTAAGTAAAGTAAGTCAATCATATTGCATTATACGTAATATTTTTTTATATTTTTTTTACCTTTCACATTTGATTGTCAAATCATTGAACGGATATAATTTTGTAAATTTTTTGTAAATCTAGGTTTTTATTTTTACATCATCATGAGGTTATTGTTTATATGGGTAATGATGCTATTTTGATGAGTGGAGGTTATTGTCATGAGGATTTCATTGACATAATGAAACACCCTTTCTCTCTTGGTGCTTGCATACATGGATACTTGCAATATCCTAATGATCATGGATGCTGCACATGCTTGTCCAAAAGTCTACAATCATCATCTCTATCTAAGGATCTCCAACCAATTTTCAACTTTTCATTATGTATGGATAATTACCTAATAAATATGTTGGTTGTTTGACACATGTAAATAGTTAACACAAGTTGATTATTTGAGCTAGACATGCATATGTAAAAAACTTCAAGAATAACAATATAAAATTATATAATCCGCATCATTGCCATGTAACATTGAAATGCTAGCAAAATTGACAAAGCACACGCATCTAACGTCTTTTAGGTTATTTGTTGCTATAATTAAAATGGATGAGCTTAGATAATAAGTTGCACTTTTCTACTACTAAAATAACATAGTCATAGATGTTAAACCAATCTATGTTCCAAGGCAATGGGCCTGGTGTGTTTGTTTTTTTTCTTTTTGTTCGGGTTCCTTCCTTTTTAATCGGCTTGTTTGGAAAGATGGAATGCCGTTTGTTTGTTTTTTTCTTGTTGAGTTTTATATATCGTTGCCTATAAAAAAAATGCTAGAGATATACTAGTACAAAATAACTAGTGCAACCCTTCGTATGTTCAAAACATGGGGCATGTGAAGTTGCTTTCATCCAAGTTTTGACATAAGACGAGTTCGGAACTTGGATCTTCGTAATTAGTACTTATAAAATATGTTCATCTCAGTTGATACTCACTTTCAAAAAATCTATAAGTCTATTAAAGAAATTTTATGAATAAAAAGGTCATGGGTTTGAGTCTCGTCTTTTGCCCACGTCAGTTTGTGCTCCGCGAGGCCAAAAGAGTTGTCCGGAGCGATTATTTGTTGGGTGAAAGTCTCATGGCAAAAAGCACCCGGTGTAAAAGTGTTCTCGCAATTACACCTTTTGTGAAAATATGTTTATATGTTCGACACTCAACTTCAATACGCGACTGGTTTTGATGATGAAGTTTTTCTATATATGCAAAAGTAACATAGAAGTTCTTGAATATCTGTTTCCGATTATAGTATTCGTAATCAATGTGCTTCACCCGAATATTTTCATTCGAGTCAAGACTCTATTATGATGTGCCTTGATACAAGCCTTGATGACGTTTTTTGTCTAGACCTTCTTTAAAGCATCAGGTCCTGGTCCACATTTTTCTCTATACTTTGTGAGATGTCGGGTATGTTTGACGAAATGAACTGAGTCTACGATTGAGTTTAAAGTTGGAGCTGTATTGTGATTGGCGCTAGAGCTTACTGTATATTATAAGTCGAAAGCTAGAGTTTATATTTTTATAAAGTTGTTCGGCGGATTAGTTAGAGCTAAAGCTTATTAATGTAAAATCATTCTTCAATTATGAACTCGGTTGTCCTCTCGTCTTCCAAGAAAGGATGGATCTTGTGATTTGTCGGCGATGGGCGGAGTTCAAGTTAAAAGTCATCAGAAACTTTATGATGCCTTTGTTTCTCCTTCGTCGGATGTTGCAACGAGATGGGTAAAATTCATTCCCATTAAAGTTAATGTTTTTTCTTGGCGTGCTCGTCGTGATAGGTTACCTACTAGAGTCAATCTTAGCCGTAGAGGTGTTTTGTTGGATTCCCATCTGTGTCCTCTTTGTAATGCTGCTATGGAGGATGTTCAGCATGTTTTCTTTCGATGTGACGTGGCTCGGGTTGTTCTTCGTAAAATTTGTCGTTGGTGGGATATTTGGATTGGCAGAGAATTTTTCTTCTCGGATTTGGGATGCTTGGTTCTTATCCGTTCGACTTTCTTCCCGTCTCAAGTACAATTTAGAAGTGTTTTTTATGTTCTGTTGGCGGATTTGGAGGCTTTCGAAATCATTGGTCCTTTGACTCTTTGACGCTTCGCCTCCTAATCGTTCGACGATTTTTGATGACATTGTTTCTTGGTCCTTTTTATGGTGTTCTAGTAGATGTAATAGGGTTTTTTCTTGGGAGTATTAGTTAAAAAACCCCTATCTTATTTCTTTGTAATGTCTTTCTAGCTCCTTGCTAGTTTTTTTTAATAAAGTTGCCGTTCAAAAAAAAATATATATAAAATTACATTACATTAAATTTAAATATATTTTAGATTATTGCGTGATAACCCATTATATTTTAAATGATATTTAAGTATTTGACTAGACTTCTTTCAATGAATTTGAACTTGTGGATGATTATTGCTTATAAAAGTTTCATAAGCATTTGTTTATTTTATAAGTTACTTTATTTTAATAGCTCAGTATAAAGTAATGTTGGATTAAGTGGTTATCACTCTTGCTTCGGAAGATAGAGGTCAAATGTTTGATCCTCACTCCTTGCATGGTCGGAGATCCTATTCTACTTTTGGTATAACCGGAAACAACCTCTCTACTTTAGGGTAGGGCTATGGTTGTCTACGTCCTAACCTTCTCCCATACACCATGAAGACGGTATTAGGACCTACCACCTGTCGAAGACGGTATTGAGTGTTAGTGTGTTACCTTACTTTTTTTTTATTTTAATAGCTCAAACTAGGGGTGGCAATTCAGGTCGGGTTCGGGTTGGCGGGTTCGGGTTGGCAGGTTGGCGGGTCAGAAAACCCCAACCCGAACCTGACCCATTTAAATAATCGGGTCAGCTATGTCAACCCTAACCTGTTTACACATAACCCGAACCTGACCCATTTAACCCATATATATAATTGGGTTGGCGGGTTAAATAGGTTACACGGGTTGAATAGGTTAAATGGGTTTCGGGTTGACCCATCTAATCCGTTTTATATACAAAAATTGGCACATTACACAGGTTACACAAGTTAAATGGGTTTGCGGGTCGACCCGTTTAACCTATTTAACACATATAATAAAATATAAATAATTTTTATTTTTAGAAAAAATCTTAAATGGGTTGACGGGTCGACCCGCTTAATTTATTCTCAACCCAAACCTAACCTGTTTAATAAACGGGTCAGATAGGTCGACCCAAACCCGACCCGAAATCTATTAGACTCAACCCAAACCTGCTAATTTTCGTGTCGGTTTCAGGTCGGGTTTCGTGTCGGGTCAGAAATTGCCACCCCTAGCTCAAACCCTTACGTTCGAGCATTAGCCTTCACGGTGGTATTACTCAACTATGTATTTTCTTATGGTTATTTGACATTTTTTTAGTTCATATATACTTTGGTTATCATTCGATGACAGTCTTTTTCAATTGTTTGGTCTTTATGCTAAAACCAAGTTTCACTTTGTAGCTTTATTCAACTTTTATTTTGAATTTCCATCCAATTGCTTACTCAATTGTCTTTACATCTATTGAATCAACCCAATTATTACCCTTTTCAATTTCAACTCCGTTGAGATATAGTTTAACTTAATAAATTATATATGTATATATTGTTTTACTTCATGTAAGAACAAATTGACCGTAAAATATGCATAGCGTGAAAAGAAATTTGATAAGATTTTTAAACGATAATGTATTTTAACGATTTTGGTTTAAGTCTGTAAAGATTTAGAAAATCACACACACAAGTACTATTGAATCTCAATTCACTATTAGTACAAAACTGATCTTAACCAAAACAATTAGGAGTGTTCAGTGTTTGGTTTGACACAAAATAAATCGGACCGAAAATTTTAATTGGTATATAGTCTGGTTTGAAACCAAACCGGACTATTGAAATGGTTTTAGGTTTGGTTATGGTTTGACAAGAATAGAACAAGACTAAACCGAAAATCTCTATACGCATAATTATTTTAATTATATATAAACTATTCACTTCTCAAATTAAACATTGATGATTTTATGACGCCGAACGAAAACGTACTATAAACCCTAACTCGGGTTTAAGTCGAATCATAAAAGGATTCAACCCTAAACGTCGTGTATTTTATTGATTATTGAATACCAACACGAAAAACCCAAGCCCTATATTTATAGGAAAACTAAACCTAGAACAAAGTTAACCAAATTATTCTAGAACTTAAACCAAAATAAAGAAACTAAGTCACAACAAACATAGTAGCAGTAGGACGAGTATTAGCAGTAGAACCAGTAGGGTTATGTAAGAACCCATATTTCATACTAATTCATATCATAACTTATGCATAATCCATGTAAGAAGATAGAGAGAGAAAGGGAGAGAGAAGGAGGAGTTGGAAGGAAAACTTGACATGCAAATAAAATAATAAGTGACCAACCCCCTCTCCACATGAGGAGAGGGGTTATATATATTAAGTGAAACCCCAGACGCCTAAGGTTCCCTTGTTGGGTCGGGCTTGGCTTTTGGTTGGACTCAAGACCCATAACACGGACACTATTATTAGCTTAAAGGCGAAGCCCGTGTACCCGACTAGTCTATTACAAAGTTCCTATCACGTAAGACAAACACAATTAAGATGATCTATTACATTCTTGTTTGACTTTGATATTTGTAAGGCAAATAATCTCCCCCAATGTAAGGGTTGTATTTATTAAAGATTCGACTTTGAACTTTTTACCTTTTTCCGGTCTTTTGTCTTTGTCTTGAACTTGGTTGTAGTAGACTTGTTCCTTCATGCTTTGTGATCTTTGATCTTGAGCCTTCGTCTTTTGACTTTTAGTTATGAGATCTTTAAATCTTGCATCATCTCTTTTCGACCATCATGCTCATACATGACTTGAAAGCTAACAATCTCCCATATTTCATCAAGGCTAACAATCTTCCCATAGAATAGTTCTTTGTTTGACTTTAATGATCTAGTAACTTAATCTTGATGACTTTGAGGAAGTTATTGATAATCAGAGTTGCTGAAGAGTATTATAACATGTACTTGATCTTTCATCATGTATTTATCGTTGACGTTTGGTGTATGAGCATGTGGCAATGAATGTGACAGAGCTGGAATGAGATAGTTACGCCTTCTTCGGTACCTGCATTTATAAAGGTTAATAGTAAAGTAGTAGATATGGACGAGTGTCTTGTTCACACATCGAGTTTCGGTAACTTTAACCTCCGGTTCCATGAGGACCGTTTCACAGTATAAATATTGTACCTTCGTCATCAGGATTCGATTCATGAATGAATCTCCTTGACAGGTTTTCCAGCTGTAAGTGTGGTTTATCTAGAGTTGACACGTCAAGAGACGCTAACAGAGCCTTTCGATATTCCACAGCTGTTCCTATATCCGGATTCTTATACAAGTAAGGATAACAGACGAATATAGGTGAATCATTGATGCACACTATGAAGTAAGCAACAATGATTTTGGTGTTTCCCGTCAAATTATAAGCATGGATCGCATTGGATTACCAGTTATTACATGTTTGATCTTTTACAAGATTTCCCATGTTACCTACCGGCTACCGCAATGCTGTTTGATGTTGACACTGGAATGATTTCCATTCGTCGTTAATGTTCTGGCAAAATCACAAGGATACGCGTAGGACTCTTTAGTACACTTGTATTCTTATTTGTTGAACAACAAGCTTATTTTGACATTATATCCTAATGAGATTTATATTTGATCTCTTTTGCCTCTAGACTCGATCCGTACACTTTGGCTATAGTGATCGGAGGCTAGAGCTAACTGCCACCTTTTCAATACCAACAATCTCGGAATGAGATGTCAATAGATAACGTGTGTATCTCCGTGACAAATGAGACAAGTATCTTTTGTGAGAAACTTGAATGGTTGGGAAGGGTTGTGCATAGCATCACTAGGTCAATGACGACTTTCTTCAATATCAGAAATCATCTTTGTGATTCTGATCAATTATGTATTGACCCGGTTTCTGCCTAAAGTGTATGGAGGGCTTCTTTCTTTTCACTCTTTGTGATACGTGTGTTCTAGGGAGTCAAGGTAATGCAAACAATAGGTCTAGGAATGAACTGTCAACTACTAAGGTTTTAGATTTGTTACACTTAGATTTTTTTAGTCCATCATCCATTTAAAGTTACGCAGGTAACTTCTATACTTTGATTATCGTTGATGATCACTCAAACTACACTTGGGTTATGTTTGTAGAGTCTAAGGATGATGTCTTAGAGAAGTTTAAAACCTTGTGTAATAGGCTTGAAAACCTACATGATTGTTCTATTGTTTTAATTATAAGTAATGATAGTAGTGAATTTAACAAATTGTAATTTGGGAGCTTTTGTGAACAACATGAAATGTCTTATAATTTGTTAGGCTCGTTTACTTCTCAATCAAATGAGATTGTTGAAAGAAAACATCGCAAGTTAAGAAAGATGAGTCTTCTATGTTAGATGAGCAATCCATTCCACATAAGTTTTGGTTTCATGCATTAGATACAACAACATACATTTTTAATAGGGTGTATATTAGGAAAAACCGTCAATAAAACACCCTACGAAATCCTTAGAAATACAAAGCCGTCATTAGATTATATTAGGGTATTTGGTTGTAAAGTCTTTATACTTAACACCAAAGCATACCTTACTAAGTTCGACCCAAAGTCGTACGAAGGGGTATTTTTAGGATACTCTCAAACTAATAAAGCACACATAGTGCTTAATAAGGAAACAAAGAGAATTGAGGAATCTCTCAAAGTAACTGATGACATCAAATAACGTCTATTTTATAGCATCATTTATCCTATGTTATTAACCCATTTTGTATAGTTATTGCAAAGAATTGTTACTTAATCGTTTATATTTGAGAATTGCAGTAACTATGGAATAATTGGTGAAAGTTAGCAAAAGGTGCACATTCTGAAGCTTAAATAAAGATATTTTAAAGATTACTATTCTGAAGACCAATACGCTGTAACACCCCCAAATCTGGGTAGCAGCGAAATGTTGAATATCCGAGGGCGTTACTTCATAGATCAATAGCACAAGATATGAGAACGACCACTAAACGTGTCGTTTAAAAGATACATTGGATTTAACAAAATACTTGTTCGTTACATAAGCTCATGGCTTCAAATTGATCGACAACATAAGTAAAGATTTCGGTTTATAACAAATGTCCCAAAATGTAATACGCCCCAAATCTTTAGTATTGATTCTCCAAAGAGTGACCCCCAATGTATCTTGGCACCTCGTGCCTTAATGACCTGAGAAAACATGCTTAACGTCAACATAAAGTTGGTGAATTCATAGGTTTATGTAAATCAATTGTAGGACCGCAAGATTTCCAAGTGTATGATTAAGCAACAGATGCAAACATCATAAAAAGTAATTACGTTTTCCTAAGCTCATGACACCGAAGCTCGACGTATATGAATGCAATAAATTGCCAACATTTGCCCATGAATGATGTTCTAACCCGCAACATCCCAAATCCGACATGGTATACGTTTGTTGTCCGGCAGACCGGCACAGTGAGCGCTACTCACCCAAACGGGGACGTCAATCCCAAATAGATCTATTTATAACATTCGCGCTCGCAATCTAGCAATTGACAGTTCATGATAAAAGGGCTCAGTGGGTTATCGCTACTTAGGCAAACACGTAATCATAGTATAAAATGTACACTTGCGTCCAATTTGTAAAACAAAGCATGTTCTCACCCCAACGATGTAAATCATTTAAATAATTGTAAAACATGGGGCTATGAACTCACCTTAGTAAATAGTCCTCTGAAAATGATAAATATATCCAAGATTGGCAAATGAATCACACCGTCAAATACCTAAGTAAATACGGCCAGTCTTAGTCTACAAGTTTAGGCTAATGACTTAATGTATAAACTACAATATCTTGTTAGTTTATATATACTGTTATCACTTGTGTGGTGGTGCAAATGTTTATTGTATTTGTATTCACTTGATGGCTCTTGGGAAGGTATACGATCACACGCGTTCTAGTTTATGTATAAACGTTATTAATAAGTATTTATATTTATTAAGTCGTGTTTCAACTCGTATAATATCTGAAAAATATTATAATTTGTCCGTAACGTTAAGCGTTTACAAAAATCACTTTTGTTTATAAAATACCCTTAGGTTTTCTATAATTACAAATACAGTCCCTATGTTTATGAGAGTATAGTATTTACACTTTAAACCCTTAGGTTTCTAAAATTACACTTTTAGTCCTTCGACTTTTCAATAATTACACTTTAAGTCCTTATATATTTCAAACAGCCCCTTAAGTTTTAGAAATGTCAAAACAGCCCCTAAAGTTTATAGAAAACAGTTTTGACGGTTTTAACCCCCAAGTTTACAAGTTTGCACTTTTAGTCCCTTAACTTCAAAAAGTCACATTTTAAGTCCAATTAAGTTCTAGCAAGTGGCATTTGGTTTTAACGGACTCCAATAATCCATATAAGCTAGGTCAGCTTATAAATAAGCTTGGATGAGCTTATTTTGACTTGTTGGGCCTTGTTGGACTCGTTAAGGTCCAATAAGCAATCCATAGGTCCAATTGTGTTTTCAAAGGCACATAAGCCCTTATTAAGTCTATTTAAACTTACTTGAAAATGTTAAGCTGAAAAATTAAGCTAAGGTGAGCTTATTTGAGCTTATTCAAGTTTGTTGGGCTCGTTAGCCCATCAATCTTAACCCGAAATATTTTTAAAAGGTCCATTTAAGTTTCTCATGTGATCCAACTTATTTTCTTATCTCTATAAGCACTCATGAAATCTGATTAAGCTGTTTTTACTTCGTGGCTTATTTAATAAGCCATTAAGCTTTGATAATGGGCTTGTTGGGCCCATTACAAGCCCGATAGGTGTTTTACGTGTTTGGGCTCGTTCTATTTGGGTCCATTAGCTTGACTAGGGTTAATATAAGTCCTATAAGATGTTTAAGTTCACAAATAAGCTGCCAAAGCATATTTGTGGCTTATAGACTTTCATGGTCACGTAAATGGGCTACCAAGCCCATTAAGGGTCTGTTTGTGTTTTTAATAAACGTTTAGGTACGTATAGGGTTAATAAGCACATAGGTCTCTTAATAAGCCCGAGGGTGCTTATAAATAAGCCGTGGGCCCACCAGGCTGGCTTATTTGGGCCTGTTTGGTTTCGTACGTGGTTATTGGGCCTAATAGGCCCATTAGGGGTTTCTTTCATGCATGTTTATCATTCACGAGTTTAATAAGTTCCTTAGTCCAACATTAAGCTCGATTGAGCTTGAAAATAAGCTACGGGTACCACTATTGGGCTGTTGGGCCGGTTGGGCCCAAACGTGGGCACGTTTGGATTATACGAGGCCCATTGTGGTCCGTTGAACCCTCTAATAACATATATAGTTCGAAAATAGCCCTAGTAACCATATTACGTTTGTTTAACTTATACATAGGTCGCGTTCATCACATGCACGCGTTGGTTTAAGTCGTATATACTTTCCCAAGCCACGACATCACATTTACTTAAATAGTTTACGTGTGGTTCTTGTAAAATTCGAGTGTAGGGGTTTTGTATCCACTTTTGGTGTTCACATTTGTTTATAAACAAACACGTTTGATACCTTAGCTCCTCCTTAAGTCATATTTCCCGCGTTTTAACATGTTCATCACCACACAAGGTCGTATATACGTATAAACATTTCGTTTAACACATATGTTTCGTATTTACAATGCATGAGCTCACGTTAGCATGTCTTTTATATGGTAACGTGACATATTGACTAGCAACAAGGAAAACATGCATAATACAATTTGTATAAGTTTAAATGTGACTTACAAAAGGTCCTAGAGTCTTGAAAACGTATAGTGTAGTTAACCCAATTGTATACAAAATCGTGTAACCCAACCAAAGCTTCAAAGCTTTGTAAACTCCCAACCTTAGCTCGTGTATTCCCTTGTGAGCTTGTATGAAGAGCCTTAGGGTTACTTATTGGTTCGAAGGTAATGTGAGGGTGTTTGTTTGCGGTTTATGACCCGAACAAGAAAAGAGATAATATGTTTTAGTTGTTTCAGTGTTTTGTGATTTGTAGGAGTGCTAAATGGTAAGAGTGTGTGAGTATTTATAGGCAAGGTAGCTAGTTAATTTTCCTAGTCCCTCAAACAAACCAAACCGATCCCCTAACTAGACGGTTTTGTGGTTTTAGTTAGTCTCTAATGGTTTTGCTAAAACTACTAAGTACAATCCTTAATTACTCAATATTTGTACAAGATTTATCAAGATCATGGAAATCTTATGGATTTTGTATGTGTATGTAGGCTAGCCGCGGCATCCAAGAGAGAAAAAGAGCAAAATGGTTATTAACCATTGTGTAATGAGATAACTAGGAAACATTAAGTACTAGCTTTAATTAAGCTTAGATGTACATGTACTTAGGGATCATTAGGGTCTTTTCTAGTTGATTTTTGTGTGTATATTCGGCCCAAGTGGGGTATTAACACAAGATTTGATTAAATTTTGTGTTTAAGGTTTAAAAGTGGGTATTGGTTTGAGTCTAGGTAAGTCTAGGTATTTTCGGGGTGCGTCCAAATGTATTTTATTACGAAACGTAAGCCTTTTACGTGACCAATAAAAATAAAGTACGCAAAGTTAATAATTATCTTCTTAATAATTATATAACACTTGTTTGACGTAAACCTTAATTTATTTGGTGACCGTTTACGTTAAATGATTATTTCTAGTCTACGCGATTTATCTTAAAAGTTAAATTTAAAAGTAAACGCGTATCAGACCAAAATAAATAGTGACGAATAATAGGAGTCGTAAAATGACCTAAAATTGAGAAATGTTACATACGTCGTATCCATCAAAGAAGATACGGCGTATCCGTGCCTGCACGCACCAAAGACTACAGAAGGATAAAGATCAATACGCCGTATCCAGAGAGACTCAATACGCCGTATTCAAGATATAGTATTATGGAAGATATCAAGCGTGGTCCCTACTCTAAGAAATCCCTAATACGCCGTATCCAACCGACTTCCAGACCTTATAAATAGAAAACTCAAAAATGAGTTTTCAGTGTGCTAAATCATATTCTCGATACCTAAACCATAAAAGTTGATTTTCAGAGGAGAAAAAGAGCAGAAGAGGTCTAACAACGTTATCAATTCCATAGGAGACAACGTGTAATTCCATATACTATAGTAATCGTTCAGTTTTTGGTATCATTCGTTAACTCGGTTAGTTTACCTTGGCTAAATTATTGCTCTTGTATTTATTATGATGTTTGAAGGCTAATACCTTCAGGTATTAGGCATTATTATGAAGATTTGAAAGTTTGGTATTTGTTTATCTCGATTTCTTGATTTATCGTTGTATGCTTGTTTATGTTTATCAATTTATACTTGTTTACGCGCTTTTGTATGCGACCTATCATTCAACTGAATCTAGTGAAGCAGACCAAGTAGATCTAGAGTCTGAGATAGCTCTCCATATAGTGATTTACACATCTAAAATTATAGTTACACAAATATTGTCCTTCTAAGTCTGTGTCTAGGATACGCTGCAGGCTTAACTAGTTAATTGAATATTGCCAATGGTTTATTGATCGCGTTGACTAGCAGGTGACGTAGATAATTCAACAAGTAACGTTCTGATTCTATTGGATAGTTAGACAAATGGACTACTAGTGTATAAATTGCCATTAAGCGGTAAGTGGGTAAAGTCTCTATGAGCTAGGGTTTAACAAGATCACCATTGCTTTAATCCCTAATATAGATTATAATCAGCAAATAAGGATGCTTTATGCGGATGCTTTAATTATGACAGAATTAATGTGTCTAGGTCTTAGGATGATGTAACGCCTAAGTCTTAAGAATGACATGCCACCTCGAGAGAAGAAATCATTGCACTTAATAAACAAACCAACTTTCTAATCGGATTAATAATGGTTAATACAGTTTTCTTATATAAGGTTTGACCGCTCTTTTATCTTTTGTTAATTAGCTTGCGTGGGTAACAGTGCCTTGAATTGATTGTAGTCACCAACCAAACCGTGCCAGTCTCTCAGGCTGAAAACCCTCTTTTCCCGTTAGAATTAGGATTTAGACTGACATAGGTTTAACATAGGTTTAGAATATAATAGAATTAACATAGAATAGATAACCAAGATATTAATTAAATTGATAGATTTAACCTCGCTTCAAGTGATCGACACCCTACTTACCACGAAACTACTACCGATCGGGAACACTGCCCGTTAAAGTGTTGTTTTTGGTTTAGTTGGCAAAATAAAATTTTAAAACTTGAATCAATAAAATATACACCACACAACGACACATCATTAACCTTTGATAAGATTTTGGCTAAGCCTAAGTCATCTCCTTCGGTAGAAGATGATAGGATCAATGAACCCATAGTTCAAGATCTCAATTGGTCTCCATCATTACAAGTTAATGTTTCGGATGAAGGCTATCCTAAATGTGTCAAAGAAGCTAGAGGTCACCCAATTAAACAAGTCATTGGTGATTTGAACGAGAAGACACTTAGGTCTAAGACAAAACAAGCTTAGGGTTTTCGCATAACATTTTCCAAAGTCCAAATTACACGAGTCTAATTGAGGTTGTTCATGGTTGACATGCACAATAGGATATTGATTTGAGTGAGGTGTTGAGAGAAAAACTAGAGGTCTTGATTCGTTTGCACTAACTTTATATATTTGTGCTCTTATAGCTTATGTGCTAGGACTTATGTGAAAGGCATGGAAGTTAGACAACATTGTTGTTTTAACAAGATGAAGGATAGATGCCAATACATTATTTAAACTATGGTTGACATTATCTTGGATTTTACATGTCAAACTTATGTGCTATGTACAAGAAATTTGATCCACATCTTGTCAATATTGTGGTAATCATCGCCTCACATATTTAAATGTGTGAAATCGATCTACTTGCAACATTGCATGTTCTCTCCCACGTAATAGACATGAAAGAGTGAATAGACAAATTCGATGACAAAATAACATGTTAGATCTCAACTCACCCTTGTAATGAAAATGTTGTGTTTTTGTCAAGTTGTTCATTTTATGTGTTGATTGCATGTTATATGTATTAGGCTAGAAAAGAAAATAAAAGTTTTTATGCAAACATACAAACTTGTCACCAAGTTTAAGAGAATTCCGTTTGAATTCGGTATGGCATTGAATAACATACTAAAATACACAAATAATAAACATGATAATATAGTTCTCTCGTCCAAAAAATTATGTACTTAACTTACCATACATTTTGGTAGTTAAAGATTATCATTGTTGGCACAACACATCGAACCATAATTCGAGATATTATACTTAACATTTTTCTATTGTATAATGGAATATGTGTTTCTATATGTGTAAAATATCCAAAAGGATTAAAATACATAACGAAGTAGGTTTGATAACTTGGACCACTCATTCAAGATCCTAAGTATTTACTTTGTAACGCAATGAAAAAAAGTTATAAATTCCAAAAATCCAAAATGGTGATTAAGGATCTCTACACAACCAACTATAATAGAAGTATCATTCATGGCTAGAAAAATCATGGTGCATGCATTGATAATTGTAGGAACTAAGTATGTGTAACTTAATCATCCAATCTCAAGTAAACACCAACTAAGCACAACTTCCAATCAAGAATATTAATTGTACTTGTGTCATAAAATAGATCTAATATCCCCAATATAATGTGTTTAACTAACAAACTTAATTAACATAATCATGATTAAGTAAGAACACCAAAGATTTAAAACACACATACCCAAATATTTCAAAATCTTAAGCAAAAGAGAGTTAGGAAAAAAAGTTGCACTTTTACTCACAAATTCAAAGAGAAATAATGGTGCTTCCAGATAACCAAATGGGATCTCCATACAATGTGCTCGATAATCAAATCTTTGAAACTTCAAGTAATGACTCACATCCATCAAATGTGGAAATGTACCTTAATGATGAAGAAGACGATGGTGATAATATGGTTATTCCTCAAACACCAAGTGAGGAAATTAGGACTATGATTGATAACACTAAGTGCCCTCCCTCTCTTCTTAAAGAGATAGGGGAAGATAAAATTTAGGAAAATATAAGAAATCCCTTAAGCCCAAATCACATTGAGTGTGGTTACTCTATTTGTTATGAAATCACAATTGACATGATCAATTCAATTTAGGATCACATAGAGGAAAATAGGGTCATGTTCATGTCAATCAACACATGTGGATATTTCAATAAAGGTGTATACATGGTACTTGAGAAAATCGAAACACTCGAAACGAGGTTTAGACTTAGAGAGGAGATAAAACAATTCCTACCTTTTTCAACAAAACTCCAACTCATTTTCTTTATCAAATGCCTCTAGCCAAAGCCAAATCTTCTTTTCTAAACCTAGTATAATCATACTTTCAACATACCATCAAATGAAAGTATTCATTTGACCTTAATATGAATTTATGTTGTCTCTATTCACGTAGCGGGTTTTACTCCCTTATTGGTCAAACCAAGTCAAATGTCACTTTGCGTAAATGCATCCTTTCCGTTTACGAGCTGTGCTTTACTTGAGATGCAAATCAATTAGCTTGTTTGCATCAAGATGATTAGTGATCATATCCATTGTTTATTATCATGGATAAAGTCTTAGTGACTATTTGAGTTTTTAGCAATTGAAGGTTAATTATGCTTCGATCCTTCTTACCTTTTCTACACTTAAATGTTTTAAAAACTCCCACATTCCTCTATATTCCTCACACATCACTTACACCTCACTTCCTTCTAAACATTCCCAAATCATTTGTTAACCTCTTATTTCTAAAACAAATGATTATACACATTCCTTCCCATTTCCCAAATCATTCTTTAATCATCATTGCCCAAGTCTTTTCTCTCTAAATGGCAATACGATTAACTACATAATCAGTCCTTTTATTATCATCTTCATCGCCTTCTTTACAACTACAAACTTTAAACCTTTCCCACATAAACCTTCCGAAGCTTATCCTCCTATATGTAACTCACATTCTCTTATACAATGTATCTCCTTGTACTTGTTGTCTCCCACATTCCCCACATAGGCTCCTATGTGTCACATCACTACATTCTCACTCACACATCCTTATTTATTATCTTCTTCACTTCTACACTCACACACACTCTTATTTCAATTTAAATTTCACACACATACATACTCAAATCTTCTCTTATACTCTTCACCACACATACACACACTCACACACTCTCAAGGTGAAATTCAAATTACATACTGACACACTCAAAACTTCACTTACACACTTTGCCAACTCACCACCTTAACCTAACATTAATTTGAATTTGAATCAAGGTTATAAATAGCGTGAGGCATGGCATAGCCAAGCCTCAAGCTTTAGCATGAGGCATGGCGAGATGACGTTTTTAAGGCGGCAACAAATATTTATAGATTTATAGATTTATATCATATTTTATAATTACATGAGTGGTAAATATTATTATATTCAAGCCTCAATCCAAAATATTAGTAAATCCAAGTCTAAATCTTAAATTTTAGAAAATTCCCTAAACAGTTCAAGAAAACTCGCCAAGCCTTACGCCTTTTTACGCCTCAACTCACGCTACGCCTAGAGTCGACGCCTTGGTCTATTACGTAACGTAGACGTTGCGCCTCCCGCCTTGGCAACCATCACATCAATGCCAACTCATGACCACTCACACACAACTCATCTCTTATAATTTAAATTTGAATTTTAAAATTTCTCCCTCACAACATCTACCCTTTCTCTCTAAAAAAGCATATTCCTTGGCATATTCTTTCTCTCCTAACTATGCAAAATCACTCACTCAACCATGGTTAGTTTTAACTAAGCCAATTTACATGTGAGGAATACCCAATATACCCTTTGTCCAATGGTTCTTTTCTCTCTCCTTAAAATTGGACAAACTTCCCCAAAAATTTATTTTAAACACTTCACAAATGTTTTTATCAAATAGCTATTTGAGTTGGTTGATCTTGAGTGTAAGAATAATGGAAGGGTCAAAGCATGAAGTACAATTGGGGGTTTAACAAGAACGGGTTTTTAAATCTCTAAAATCCCAAAGAATGGCGCGCTGGTCACTCGTTGGCGCGTGGCAGTGCACCACACTCGAATTGGTTTTTACTAATTTGGGATTTTGGCCTATAAATACCCTCCTTACCTCTTGTATTCATCACCTTTTTCCATTCTTTCTTTTCTCTATTTTCTCTTCTTCTATCCTCTAAGTATAACACCACTTGTGTTCTAATCTTCTCATTCTATCATTCTATGAAGAACACATCTCCACAAGAGAGACGCACAAGTACCTAATCCACACTTGTGTGCTATTAGTCGAGGGTCTTCTTTCTCATACTATTTCTATTAGAATCGAGTATCTAGGTTAGCTTAAGACTTGATTTAAACAATAAACTTTTCATTCAATTTGGTTGTAAGGGAAGTCTTGTATCTTAGTGATCAATCCTAGATCATTGGGTGATCTAGTTGAGGTTTTGGTATACTTCGAAGAGGAAGTTCTTAGTGATCCTAGTTGATCTTAGTGGTCCTAGTTGATTTAGTGATCCTAGAAGAAAGTCAAATCATAGGTTCTTAGAGGTGGATTCTGAGGGCGGAATACCGTAGGGAGTAGCTCTTCTTAGTGAGCGTTGATCTTAGTGCATATCGGTGGAGCGAAGTTGTACTATGGTTTATAGTCCACCATAAGGATCGTACTAGAGTAATAGTATAGGTGTCGTGGATTCGATAGGTGTTTGGATTCGCACTGAATGTATATTATATTTTTTAATATAGATATTTTATATATATATATTTTATATATCTTTTATACTGAATGTTGTTTTATCAAGTATGTTAGTGCAATAATATTACGTTATTTAATCTTCATCATGTCTCGTTATTTTGATGATGGACAAACACATAACTTGTAATACATAACATAAAATGTACAAGTTACTCGTAATCATATTTTTTATCAATATCGATCAACAAAATCCATTTGTACTATGGTTTTTAGTCCACCATAAGGATCGTACTAGAGTAATAGTATTGGTGTTCGTTGTTGGATTCGCAATGAATGTACATTTATATTATATTTTATATTATATATATTTGTTTATATATATATATTATATATTATTATATATTATTTATATATATTAATTTATATATATATATATACACAATTTATATATTTACATCATAGATTACTTAATGTTGTTCCTTATCAATATTATTATATATACTTTATAATAGATATATATACATATTTATAATAATTATATATACATATTATACATATATTGATTTAATACTATTAGTTATACATATATATATTCATATATATTTATATTTATTATTAAGTGTTGTTCTTATCAAGTATGTTAGTGAAAATATTTACGATATTTATTTCTACAACAAGTACGTTATTTTGATGATGACAAACTCAGGAACTTGTAATATCATAACATAATTTGCTATACAAGTTACTCGTAATCATATTTTTTTATCAATATCATCAACACATATCCATGTCTCGATTCCTCGTATGTTGCAACACAGGTTCGTACATGTGTGTTATGTTGCATTATGATCAAACCTTATTTCACATTTTGCATTTACAAGTACTTTTATACAAATGCATCACTTTTATATTTACACTAAAGTTTACGCCTAAATATATATTTTACAAGTAAACTTTTTTTTGACAAGCATTCGACTAGACTTTTTATTTTTACAAGTTTACTTTCTTTTAAATAAAAAGTAATTTACATCATGCCTTACATCATCCATATCTTGAAAAATCTCTCAAAGATTACAAAAGTTTTTTTTGGATCTGGTGAACAGTAGCTGGTTCCCTAGGAGCGTCGCCGGTTCCCTTTGATTTACAAAGTTGGTTCCATTGTGAACAGTAGCCGGTTCCATCAGCTTTTGCCTATAATAAGATGAGCCTTTCCAATCCGTTTTTTATGACAAAAAAACACACTTTTTCCACAATTTTACTCACACTTAGATCTGTAGAAAATGCATCCATAAATCACCATGATCATAATGCTTTTAACTCTCATCTTTGTTGTAAGCATACACCCGAAATGATCCACCAAATCAAGCATCAAGATCTTTCCATCTACATTCACCAAAGCAAAAGTTCTTGTCATTTCCATCCATCAAAAAGCACATACATATGAAGATCTACAAGATTAGAATCTCATCATCATCATCTATTTGAAGGGTTCCCATCAATGGAAGTTCTTTTAGATTAGGCATTCACATCCATTAGACACAATGTCTTGGATCATCATAGTAATAACATCATTATCTTGTATTACCAATTAGATTAGATGGTTTATGTGTTTGTGCCATAAAAAAAGGTTTGTAATGTTGGAAAATAAAACATAACGGGTTTGGGTTGGCTCTACCCGGTGTGTAAGAACTCGGTATTTAGCTTTGTACTAGATAAAAAGGTAAGCGACGTAGGGTTGGTTCTCCCGGTGTTTGGACTCGGTATCTAGCTTAGTACCGGATAAAGTGTAAGCGGCATTGTGTAAGGTTGTTGATCTAGTGAAGTAACTCTCGAGTTGGGTACTCGAGGAGTAGAGTAGGGCGGAGAGGAGCTCCGTGATCGAACCACTATAAATCGTCGTGTTCGGTTTTCTTTCTCTTTACATATCGTTACTTCTTTACATTTTAATTATGCTTATGATGTGAATTGATGCTTGTGCTTGTGTTGTGACTACATGCTTTATATTCTCTTAATAGTCACAAATGTTAATTGGCACTTCTCATATTAAGTCACGATAAATCGGGTATTTGATGCAAAAGTTTTAAGATTTTAATCGAAAATGTATTCACTCCCCCTCTATGTTTTCCACAATTGGTATCAGAGCCACGTGGCTCTAGTTTTTAAAACAAATGGTTTTGAAAATCGAGTAGGATCCATGTATCAAATTATTCGAAAAGCGGGACTTAATATGAAAAGTATGTCGAAATTTCATTCTTAGAAGTCTTGATTCTTGAATATCTTTGTTATACAAGCTTGAATATTGATCAAAATTTGTTATACAAGTGTACCTTAAAGCCTACTAAGTGTTAAACCTTTTCGTCGGGTCTAAATATGGGTTTTTGGAAAATTCATCCAGACCCCCGGTTCCATTTGTTAACAATGCCGGTTCCCTTTTGAAAAGGAACCGGCGGACCTGATTCTACATAAAGTTTTTCAAAATTTTGATCAACTTCAAAAGCCCGTAAAATACTAACCGTAAGGCCGTACGAGTCATGCCACCTATCATTTCGAAGAGAATTGAGTGTAGTTTTTAATATAATGGTTAGAGGCGCTGATTGTAAGTTTAAGTAGGTCAAATTTGCAAAATACTACAAAGTGTCCAAAATTTCAAGTTTTGTATTAACATAGAAACTCAAACTTTTGAGTCGGGCAATTTTAGTTGGTATTCTTTGAACATTGATACATCCTTATTTGAAAATAAAGTATTTTGGCCATTAATGAAACTTGGTATACATCGTCTTATTCAACACAAGGCAAAAAGAATTTTTTTCGTACGATATGTTAAATGTCTAGTTGCTTTTCTTTGCATTTTTTATATATCTTGATTATATGCTTATTTCTCATTATATTTAAGCTTGTTTATTTGTGAAATATATGTGTCATCCTTATCATGTCTTTCATTGGTTTGTTTGTCAATTTAGGCTCTTAAAAATATTTATATGATTCTAAAAGGAGTGTTTGGGATAACTCCTAGCTTTGTCTAAAAAGCATTTTCGTAAATGCTTCGGTAACTCATATTAGTAGAAATAATGATTATAATATGTGATATGCTATATGGCTACTTGTTTCCCTTGTTTACATCTTGCATTTTCGTTTGCTTGTTTTTGGAACATAAGTTCTTGTTTGCCATGATATTTGTCGATTTCATGTTTTCGCTCAATGGAGCTTTTGCTAGGCCTCGTGCTCTCCACATAGCCATACATATCTTTCTTTGTATTTGCTATTTCAACTTCTCGCATAATCTCAATATCTTAATAAAACCTTAAGAATAAGAACTAAGTATGCTAGATAAGTGTTTTGACAAATATTGTCATAAAACTTATGCACATCAAAGTGAGATTGGCAACTTGAATGTTTCATCCGAAATACTCAAGTAAAGACAAAGTGTAATGATGTCTTGTTGTAGTTTTAAAAGTGTTTTTTAAAGCGAGTCAAAGTAATAAGTTATTATTTTGGTTAAAACGGGTCAAAACTAGTGTTTGGCAAAACCCATAAAGAACGGTTCCACGGTTCATTTATGATGCGTTTTTTAAAATATATTTATTCAAGTTTTAAATTTATAAAACTCGATTTACCTAACAAACACACTAACGGGCAGAAACCCGATCGTGAGTAATGTAGAGTTGGTAAATCCGAGGTCGTCCCAAGAGCTAAATGTCAATTAGTTTTAATTTGAATTGAAAGTGGTTTGAGATTGATTTTGAAAATAACATGAAAGTAAATATGCGAAAAGTAAAAGATATAGAAGATATCAGGGAGAAAGGCGTGCTCGCCTAGCCATTTCATTACTATTGTTATAACTACGTTATCCTGTGCAATGTTACATCATGGTTTCATTGGTGGTTTCTAAAGTCGACAAACCTGAATAAATATCTTTAGTCTGTCCTATAATTCCTGCGATCCCGAATCGCCCAAAAGTCACGAAGGCAGGGCAACCAGGTCATAGTGATTAATCCCAACTATCCCAAGAACTAGTCTAATAACCTATACAGATTATTAACCCTCTCTGAAAGAGTTTATGTGATTTTTAAGTATATTAAGTAATAGAGGCGGTAACCTGGTTAGTTCCTACTCTAGGGTTAGGATGATCAACCTTCCCTAGTACCCTGTTAATCCTATGTTCAAGTGGTAATCTAATAATAGGATTAACATGATCTAAACCACCCGCAATACTACTAAAACCGTTACACGACAGTAAAAGGATATCCAATGAAACCATAATCTAACAGAAAACAAACATTATAACGATAGTAGATTCATAACTAGGCTAGCACTTGAAGTGCTTAGCCGCTCATAGCAACAACAAAGCAAGAATTAATAAAGATAATCATGGATGGAAAACTCATAATTCTTACAGAAGTTGTTTATGAACGATTAAATATAAAAGTAAGTTAAGTGTGATCGTGGAATTCTTCGAGCTATGGAGGCCTTAATCACCCCTTAGATCTGTGGTAGAATGGTTGATGTTAAAGTGGCTGAATGAGGCCTCTATTTATAGATTTCTAATATGTTACGGCGTAACCTTTTAGAGGTTTACGCCGTAAACTGCTAACGTGCACTTTCCATCTTGCAGGCTTAAAGGATGTTACAGCGTAATCAATTGTCCACGTTACGCCGTAATGCTGACTCAGATGACTCATCCTTCCATAATAATAATGTTACGGCGTAAACCTTATGTGTGGTTACGCCGTAATCTTGCTGTCTTGCCTTGAATATATTACGGCGTAAGACTATCGTAGGGGTTACGCCGTAAAGTATCGTAAGAATCTGTTTTTTCTTCATTTTTACGTCCTTTTTCCCGTGTTTCTTGTCACATACTTGTATTTTACCTGAAAATAATGAAATAACCATAAAAGTATCGAATTCAAGTATTTATAAGAAAATTGCAAGCATTTTTAGGGGAAAATTGACACTAAAAATTATCAAATATCCCCATTTGACTTCTGCTTGCCCTCAAGTAGTCCTGTTAGAATAGTTTAGAAAAATTCTCTAATTTAACTCAAAGAAATGAATCTATAAAAGACTTATGCTAGAAACATCAAAGCCGAACACCTCACGAAAAGGGGATCAAAAATTACTCAACCCTCAACTAGTCTAAGTGTTCATTTTCGGGGTGATCGCTCATCCGTACAATCATAGCATGTATTTTATCATAAGCTTGGAGAGTACACAAATCTGCACCAGTTAGAGTTAGGGTCTAAACAATTCTTAAAGGCAACACGGGTGACATAACACAGGTTTATTGGGTGATATAAGGGTTAGGATAGACATGAGATACACATTTAATTGGTGTTAAAATAAAAACACAAAAACAAATAGTCATATATAATCTAAGGTATCCATAACTGGCTACTGTCCATCCATAGTCCAAGTCTTTGAGTGCAAAAATATGATCATATCATCATAATGGGTTAGCTAATAATGAGATCTTGCAGAGCGTGTTAACCCATTCTTCACTAGGTGGCTTATAGTTGCACCACCTTTATACATTAGATGGCTTATAGTTACACCATCCCCATAACTACTAGGTGGCTTATAGTTGCACCACCTTTTTACTTAGTTGGTTTTATAACATGTAACCAACATCAGGAGTTAGATCACTAGGTGGCTTATAGTTGCACCACCTTTTCTTTTTTTTCTTTTTTATAATACTCCTATATATTACATATCGCATATCCCCCCACTTGAGATAAATAGTATTGAAAGTGATAATACCGGGGGTCTTCCATGATCATAATCATATGTCTTCAACAAAAGTGCCAATCTTCGAATCATTTTACTGAACCATGGACTTAGGTAGCCAGAAATTTTAACACAATGATAAATATAGACTATAGCGTTGGCTAAGGTAAAATGGTGTAACAAAACATATAATATTGGGTGAAAACATAGATTCGCTCAACAAGGGTGATCTAGGGGTATCTTGCACTAATGATGAGTGCAACAAAAGGGTTTTAACACGGGAGGTCGACAAGTCAGTGTAACAAGTCGATAAACACACACATATAGGTTTATTTAGGTGAATTGCTAAATGTTGCCTTCTCGAACCATCTATTCATGCTAATCAATTAGGTCTCGAAATGATGTGCAGGCCAAGTTCTAAAGTCTACAATACTAGTGGCACACTTAATATTTTGGTGGATTTTTGTATAATGAGATGAAAACAGAACATTAGGCTTAAACCTCACCAAGTAATAATAAAGGTTAATGTGCATTCGGCAAAGATTAATTCTAGTTTAGTAAGAAAAACATGTCAAAATTTTTAAAATCAACACCTTTTTTCTTTAAAAACTAGGAAATCGAAGGGAAGAATAGGTCAAGTGATAATTCTACTCACATCCCCCCACTTGTTTTGTACAATGTCCCTATTGTACATTAAGGAAATGAAATAAACAAAAAGAGTAGAATTAGAACAAAAAACTCCCTTGATCATTGCTTCGGTCATTTTAGCTATGTATAAGATTGAAACAACAAGTTTTATAGAAAGTTGGTCATTTTAAGAATTTTGTAGAAAATCAATCGTATGGAATTAGAAGTTGTGTCACCCGCCATTTTAAAGATAATTGAGTCTAGTTTCATGTAAAGATATTCTCAAAGGATTTATAATATATTATTGTCAACTTCTACGAAAATAACAAAAGGTCAATTTTTGGTCATGGCATTTCCGCCAAAGGTTTCAAATATTTTTGGTCTTGTTGAAAAAGGAGCATTTCAAAAATACTTCGTTAAAATTATCTACACATTTTGATATTGACATTTCATCCTTGTCAATCCTCTATAACCTCTAGTTCATCAACTTGTTCTCCATCTCCTAAACTCTCCTAATGCTATATTTTCCATACTAGTTGTAAATATGATCTTTCCTTTGTTAGTCTATCATGACATCTTGCTTTGCATATACATGTGTTGATTATATGTTCTTGTTTGACTATTTGCTTTGTCATTATCTTAGTGTTTGATAACTATTCGATTAATTGAAAATGCGTAATCCTTTGGAAAGGTTTTGTTTCATTTTTAAATGCTTTTATGCTTGTATTCGTGTTACTAAATGTTAAGGCTTAAGCATGACTTGCACGATGTTTGCATTTGAAGTAATATAAAGGTAGTACGCGAATACAAGTAACTTTACATTTTACGAGTTATTACGTTTACACGTTTGTTTGTCATCATAAAAAATAGGGAGATTGTTAGTGCAAATATTACGATATTTAATCTACACAATCTCGTTTGTTTTGATGATGACAAACACATAACTTGTAATACATAACGTAAAATGTACAAGTTACTCGTAATCATATTTTGTCTCAATATCATCATCACATATCCACGTCTCGATTCCTCGTATGTTACAACACAGGTTCGTACATGTTTGTTATGTTGCATTATGATCAAACCTTATTTCACATTTTGCATTTACAAGTACTTTTATAAAAATGCATCACTTTTATATTTACACTAAAGTTTACGCCTAAATATATATTTTACAAGTAAACTTTATTTTGAAAAACATTCAACTAGACTTTTTATTTTTACAAGTTTACTTTCTTTTAAATAAAAAGTAATTTACATCATGCCTTACATCATTCATATCTTGAAAAATCTCTCAAAGATTACAAAAGTTTTTTTTGGATCTGGTGAACAATAGATGGTTCCCTAGGAGCGTCGTCGGTTCCCTTTGATTTACAAAGTTGGTTCCATTGTGAACAGTAGCCGGTTCCATCAGCTTTTGCCTATAATAAGATGAGCCTTTCCAATCCGTTTTTTATGACCAAAAACATACTTTTCCACCATTTTACTCGCAACTCCTCTTAGATCTGTAGAAAAATGCACCATAAATCACATCGATACATAAGCTTTTATACTCTCATTCTTTGTTTGTAAGCATAAACCCGTAATGATCACAAAATCAAGCGATCAAGGATCTTGCAATTCTACATCCACCAAAGCAAGAGTTTTTGTCATTTCCATCCATCACAAAGCACATACATATGAAGATCTACAAGATTAGAGATCTCATCATCATCATCCATTTGAAGGGTTCCTATCAATGGAAGTTCTTTTAGACTAGGCATTCATATCCATTATACACATTATCTTGGATCATCATTGTAATAACATCATTATCTTGTATTACCAATTAGATTAGATGGTTTATATGTTTGTGCCATAAAACACAAGGTTTGTTATGTTGGGCCATAAAACATAACGGGCTTGAGTTGGTTTTACCCGGTGTGTAATAACTCGGTATTTAGCTTTGTACCAGATAAAAGGGTAAGCGACGTAGGGTTGGTTCTCTCGGTGTTAGGACTCGGTATCTAACTTCGTACCGGATAAAGTGTAAGCGACGTTGTGTAAGGTTTTCTCCATCGAAAAAGGAGCGTGTTGATCTAGTGAAGTAACTCTCGAGTTGGATACTCAGGGAGTGGAGTAGGGCGGAGAGGAGCTCCGTGACTAAACAACTATAAATCATCATGTTCGGTTTGCTTTCTCTTTACATATCGTTACTTTTTTACATTTTAATTATGCTTATGATGTAGATTGATGCTTGTGCTTGTGTTGTGACTACATGCTTTATATTGTCTTAATAGTCACAAACGTTAATTGTCACTTCTCATATTAAGTCACGATAAATTGGGCATTTGATGCAAAAGTTTTAAGATTTTAATCGGAAACATATTCACCCCCTCTACGTTTTCTACAAAGTAGATTATTACATCACTCGGTTTCTTTGAGACTTTAAGTTTCATAAACTTCGAAGAAGTCGAAAAGACCATATTCACCCCCTCTAGTGTTCTACACAAAGCACGCTTTCCAACACAATACACAACGGAAGACAAATCCCACACACTCTAGATTTACTAAGTCAAAAGTTATGTCAAAACCCAGAATCATAACCTTTATTATTCAAGATTTCCAAACAGTGAAACCCTAATTTTCAAGAATTAGGCGTTTCCCCTAAAATTTCACACGAACCAAGAATCAATCACAAATCTATCAATTAACAAGGTTAATTGACCAACATAAGCTTTAAAAGATAGAATCTATAAATTTAACAAACCCTAATTTTCTCAAAAATTATGCGTTTTCTAAAATTATTTGAATCTGATGAAAATAACATTCGATCTATCAATTAACAAAGGTTTGACCAAGATCCTTCAAAATATAAAAAATCCCAAGTTTGTTCGAACCCTAACTCTTAAAAAATAACCAATTCAAAGCAGATTCTTATGAACTTGGCTCTGATACCATGTAAAGATTTATAAAATCACACACAATCTACTATTGAATCTCAATTAAATAGTAATACAAAACAGATCTTAACCAGAACAATGAATCAACCGCAAAACTATAATCCTGCTACTCAGTCGTGTAACATTTATCTAAATGATCAATGCTCTATTACAATAACAATGAATCAATGAGAGAAATAACATATCTTTGTGAGAGAGAGGAAGTATGATTGAAAGAGAAAGAAGTGTGTGTAAAATTGGCTAAGGGTTAACCCTAGCTGTATACTCTTATATATATAGCTGCTTGGAAGAGTTTCATCCCCTTGACATAAACACCCCTTGAACTCCTTTAAGCTTTATACTTCAAACATTGACAGTTTAATACTACAAAACAAATATACAAGAAATAAAAATTAGTCCCTGAAGTTTATGTTTTTCTATAAGACTATTGATTTCAATAGTCTAGCGCCTCGTGACTTATAAATCAAAATGTTGTAGGTTTAAATTAGATAAATTCAAAGTAGTTAATTTGTACATAATAATAATTACTTCATATGTTATACACATTTAATTTGACTACCAAAATTTCCTTTTCTACCACGTCTTTATAAACAAAGTAAAACCGACAACACTTACATGTTAGGTATAAAGCTTTCTTGAAAACTATAAAACATTATCTTTATTGTGTTCGTCGCATGTTTAAGGTCTGTTTAACTTGCAAAATACTGTTAAAAAGATCAAAAGCATGTCAAATAAGTAAGAAATTCAAATATGTAAAAGCAATTTAATTGTATCATTTCCACTCACATTAACCATCTTGGTTCAAAATAAGGTTTTAGACATGTTTTATTTGAATATGACATGATATATTTAGTTCATTGAGAGTGAAAACTTAATTTTCACTAAATTGAAAGTCTCATAATAGATCATTTATCTTTTTAATCTCGTAAAAACTCAGCATTGTCTCTCGTTTCTCATGTTCAAATTGATCATGATAGCTTCTCAATACTCAAAAATACATACTTCTTTCGTTTTAAAATTATTTTCCACAGACAAGAAATACATAGTTTAAGGAAAAATGTATTGGTTACTGCTTTAGTTTCTACGAAAAATGACAGTTTTAACATTTGATAATTAATTAATGTTTTCTTTTATGTTTATACTAGTTATAATGCCCGTGCACGCACGGGGTTTTTTTAAAGCTTTAATATTGTATTTTTATTTAATAAAAAACAAATAGCTTAATTTTGGTTTTTTGTTTTAATTATTGTTTTTAATTTTGATTTATAAGTTTATATCAAGATGAAATGGAGACACAATAAGAAAGATTCAAGATAAAAACCAACTATGTTTCATGTACATGGTATGGTTTCATATGATAGACATGATCATTTTTATGTACAAAGTTTAGCTACCGCATAATGTGTTTGTGTATCGATAATTTGAATCAATTCATATTTTTATATTGAAATATTAATGAACATGTCATCATCTATTATAATATTTTATATAGACATTTAGAAAATTAATATGTTTTGTTTTATCATCTTCTGAAATTTAAATGTAATTTTGTATCTTTTAGTAAAGCTATGTTTAATCCATTTTTCAATTATATTTTAGCCATGTTAACCGTGGTATGATACTCATGATAACAATAGTAAATAATATATGCAATTAAAAATCTAAACATGGTTATCTTTTATAACCTAAACTAACAAAACATGTAATCAAATGAACAAAACATGTAATCACATGAGAGTTCAAGTTATCCAAAGAAGGCGAGTCTATATGGTGAGATGCATGCGGCCTAACCGGGTACCTAAAAGTTTCCTAACCCTTTCCTTTGACACCCCCAAAATGTTTACGTAGTGAGGTTTGAACCTAAGACCTCAACTATCTTCATAGAAGTTGGATTAAAACTCTCCAGAATGGATTCCTATTGTGCAATATTTAATCTCTAAATACATGCAATATTGTGGAAACATAATCAAGAGAGAATTGCATCAACTAAAAGTAGTTCACTTTCCATTTTTTTAGCAACACTTAATTATATATGGTATACCAACAACCAACACTTAAAAGAATTAAAGATCCATCAATAAGTGTTGTGTCCTAGACAATACCAAAAGGAAGGGAATGATCCTCAATTGATCTTAAAACTTCAAATGGATTAATACTTGATTGAGCTATAGTAGTATCAATGAGTTGTAATGACCTTCCTTCGTTATGCATTCTCCATACCTGTAAATAATGTGGAAATAGTTATTAGGTAGTTGATTAGAACACTAAAATTAGCAAAATAAGACATCAAGCAACATATATTTAGCAAGTTTATACATGCACATGCCTACATAAAACAAAAAGTTAGAAAAAGAACCAAGCATATTGCTAAGAGTAAAAATCCAGTTTTAAACCGTTAATCCACTACAACTTTTAACAGGTAAAATGGTTGTTTCAGAGCAAGTTCGAACAACATTGTGTGACAAAACGCAACCAATAACTTAATAAACACAGTACCAACTTATTCGTAACTTTTCCTAAAAGTACCAAAATTTATCAAAACAACTTAAAAAAACTCCAGCTCTGACCCGTTACAGCGTTACCCACTGTGACAACACCAGTTTCCGAGTATAACATCCTTTTTCGGGCAACTTTGAACAACAGTGTGTCAAAAGACACAACCGATAATTTAAAAAACATAGCCCTTATATATTCATTACTCACAAATATCCCCAAACATACCAAATTTCATGAAAATCTGTTAACTTTACGAATATTTTTTTTCTTCAGTTTTGACTCGTTTCCCACTCTAACAGCAGCAGGTTTCAGGTTTTCGGGTACAACAGCCTTCTTCGAGCAATTTTGAACAGTATAGTTTTGAGCAATTTTGACCCGAGCAATTTTGAAAAGATATTATTGATGCACCAATTTAGTTTTCTAGACACTGAACACATTAACCGTTGATGATTATAAAAAAATAAAGGATTGGCCCAACCCAATACAACATGTTTTGACCCGTAAAACAATTTAACTATTTACACATTACCCAAAAACAGCCCATTTTGCCAACGCTAATGTTCCTAAATCTTAATAATAACATGTAGTAAGATTTTCTCTCACCTTGATTCATAAGTCATAAATAATCTTTCAAGAAACTTGATGTATCATTACATTAACTCTGATGCACACTTATAGAAGAAGCACACACCATTAAGTAAACTAGCGCATTATTAAAACAGTAACAAAATAAGTCTAAGAAACCATATATCATTGTCAGATACAACAAATATAAAGTTGTATTTGCTCATTTTCCATAACCGACTCGTCTACTAATTCTAATCAAATGTATATATAATGAACCTATACTAATTCTTATTATATGTCAATATAATGAATTAAGGTTTCTAAACATTTAAACTAATGTTTTAGTGACTTGCTAAAATTTGCCTATTTTACGCATAGCCAATATGGCATACACCCAAAAGTGCCCGTTTCTAAAGGACATAAATGTAGGCAAACATAAAGTAAATTATTATTAACTTGGGGAAGAAGAGTACATAATTCTTGAACTTGTTTTCAGATGTTCCGCGAGATAATTGCCTGTGTCTTGACTTTGTCATGCACATTTGAAATTTGAACAACATGAATTAGTTCTTCTATGCATTTCTAGTAAAGTAATTTCACCTCCGACACCCCTTTCAAGATGACACAAACATTAAAATATTTGGAAACACTCTATAAAATGAAATGACAATGTATAAAGTATGCTCATAATATTTCAATGTCACGCTTGATCAAATTGACTGCTTATAGCATTCTTGAACCTACACAATTAAACATCGTAAACATCTTAATAACCCGTACCTTATTATATCAATAAATTCAATGAGACATTTTATCAAAACATTTAAACAATATGTTTTCGATCCAATCCAACTAGTACTGACTTTTTGATCTATAACCGATTAATCACTAACTTATGCGGACTATGGATTCGTATAGCAATCTTTTTCATGAAAGAGGCGAGCTCATTAACAAATTAATTAGTAGGGATTTGTTTAAGCTTAAACGTAGACTTATGAGCTTATTCGATCCTGCTATATTTTCATAAGCCCATTTTTCTCAGCTTATTTGATGGCTTTTCAGCTTATTAAGACTTATATATGAAAAATAAGCAAAAAAAAAGAAGACCCGAATTGGATTCATAAAAAAAATAAAAAAAATAAACGATTGATAAATGCCATTACAAACTTGAATGAACATTCATAGGTGGTGTTTGGGATTGCAGATATGGATTATGCACAAATATAAATCAAAGTTGAGGTTTTTAATTCTCATATAAGAAATTGGGTTTTTAGGTTTTTGGATTGTTCATTTAAGGTTAGGCGGCTTCAATCAAGAAGGGTTTGGAAGAACGAAATAAAATGGTATCAAGTTTTTGGTTTACCTTTTTTTGAAAAGATATTACAATCTACCCCCCTACTATCATATACTCCCTCCGTCCCAAATTAATAGTCCCACTTTCTATTTTGGGTTGTCCCAAAATTATTATCCTCGTCCAAATATAGTTGTGAGTAATGTATCAAGTTTACTATATTGCTCTTAATGATACTAGAAATTACAAACTTTATTCAAAACTTTAATTAATTTCATAAGGGTAAAACTGTCATTCTGCAAAAAAGTAAAAAGAGAGAATGCAGTAATGATTATGTTTTTTTAAACTGTGTGTTTTTTGTCGGGGACAATTAATTTGGGACGGAGGGAGTAATAACTTTTGAGTACATGTGTATTTTCTATCTTTTGAAACATCTTTTAATAAATACGAAAATTCTAAGAATTAATGTTATATAAGGAAATTTTTAGTTTTTATAATAAAAGAAACTTAAGAATAATAAAAATAATTTAATGGAGCATACCTAATAAGGAAACATTTTTTTTTGAAATACGAAAGTCCTCACTTTTCGTTTTCCTTTACCGGATAAAAGATGTGCCCAGATAATACAGATCCACATTGCCTTAGTTTTTCCGGCAAAGAAATCCATCTTTGAATCTTTAGAACAAAAATAGTTGATGTTGACATCGCAAAACAAAGACACAAAATGACGAAAATCTATAACTCGAACAGCTGATTCAGAAACCAATGATGAGATATCAATCACAGATACATATCTGCAATCAAGTATGTAGCACTATACGCCAAAATCAGATATGGGTCTCACAATTAATCTTATAACATATAAAATCAGACTCTGAAAGTAAAATTTAACAAATTTTGAACCAAAAAGTAGACAATGACACACAATGTGGTATACGCATATAATCTCTATAGAAGTAACTATGTTCATAAAAGTTTCCAACAGAAATTTATCAAGTTTTTTTGGCTAAATCTTATGAGCCAAAAGTTGAAGCAGACAAATAATGTGCAAAAGGTTGTGGAGATCAGAAAATAGCGTTTCCACAGTTAATTTTTTACAAAACAAGGAAATCAGAAATCGCATGTAAATTAGTTTATTTTTTCGAAAAAAAAAATATCCAGAGAAAATTGATATTCCCTAAACTATCAAAGAAAATTACAAAACACATTTACGAGGTTTGCCTTGTTTCCATTGTAACCGAAGACCCCCACCCCACATTTCTTCTTCAAAATGGTGGATACAACATTATCTAAAAGCGTTTCCTCCAACTAACTGCACCCTAAGCTATGTGTGGCAATCTCCATATGCTCAAATGCTAGTAATGCTTGTTTTTGGTTTAAACGTAAATCTTACATTTGTTTCTAATCATTTGGTATGACAAATTGACTATGTATACTAGTCTAGTTTTCGCAAACGAAATAAAGCTCAATAGACAAATAAATAAAAGAAGTTGGAATTTCGAAATTTGAATATACCTTTGGGTTCGAATGAGTTCGATTGCATGATTCCAGACATTAAACCGCAGCTCTTTGGGATCAGACACCCTAAATTTAGGACAACTACCAAGAACAACAGCGTGGTGATCAAGAACAGGTGGAACAACCAATGTGCGATTAAGTATGACAGACATCAAGACTGCGTTCTTGAATTCGGATAACTGGTTGCTGAATCCACTGTGTGGCGCATATGTAAGGAAGTTGTGTGTTTTTTGAAAGCTGAAGCATTGAGTGGTTTTGGGGGCGAGTGAGTAGTTGCTGTTTGGAAAGAAGAATATGAGGAAGATGAAGAGTGAAAAGAGAGCGATCAAGACAAGGAGATGTTTGTTGGATCTGAATAATAATAATGTGTTGGTCTGTTTTTTTCTCAATCTGCCAACACCTTCCATCGGAATACTGCGATGTGATCTTAAAAGCAAATTATAAAAATGGCCCTTGTGGTTTAGTACATATTATGTGTTTATATTAGGTAATGGACGTAAAGCAGATTGCCGAACTTTAAATGCCCCTGCAGGCTATCGTCAAAGTCAAATTTAGGAAGCACGTAACGCAGGAGAAACTTTGTCACTTACTTCACCAACTAAGTGAAGATTTTGGACTTGAACATCATTATCATCATAATCCATCCAGTAACCCTAAATGTGAAATAAAGTTGTAAGTGGTATATACACATACAAAAACGATATATGGGTTCCATTAGACAGATAAATCCTAAAAGAAAATCCACTAATTTTCAGTGAACGAATTATATTAAATGATAAAGAAAAGTAACAAAATACATGAGTTACATAATGCTAGAATTTTGGGGGGTGTTTGTTTCGGCTTATATGTGGGCTTATGAGCTTATTAGATTTTGGCTTATATAACATAAGCCCCAATCTACTTAGGCTATGATTCTATGAAGTATGATACAGCAGCTTCCTTAATCAATATAAGCATAAAGCATATAAAACAAAACTAATTTAACTAATCAAGTAAGTATATTATCAAAAAGAAAAATAACTACCTTCCTCCATTAGGCGTTCGATTAAAACACTTGTAAGGGTTAATTAATTCAAATTTTGGATGCGATTAAGAATGTGATGACGTGATTTTATTGATGGAGATTCGAATGTGAGTACGGTGATTTGATTCTGTTTTTTTACGGTGATTGAAACTTTTAATTTTTCTTAATAATTTAAAAAATAACCCCTTACACTTTATACTAGGGATGAGCATATAGACCCGAATCCCGGTACCAAACCGGAACCGTACCGAAACGGTACCGAATCCCGGTATACGGTACGGGACCGGTACCATGATTCGAGTAAAAAAAAATCGGGACCACTAGTTCGGTACGGGACCGGTACCAAATCGGGAAATTACCGAAAAAAACGAGAAAAACCATCGATTTCCCGGTACCGGTACCGTACCGGTACCGGTACCGGTACCCGAATCCCGTTCGGTACGGTACCGGTACCACTAATTTATGCTCGGGAAAAAATCGGTACCACTAATTCGGTACGGTACCGGTACGGGACCGGTACCGTGCTCATCCCTACTTTATACCCTCTCGACTTTATACTTAAAAATTACAATACAAAATATATAAAATCTATTTAAAAATAATATAAGGATATCTCAAAAACATATAAAATTTGCATATTGTGTACAACATGATATTAATAAGTAATTTGAACAACAAGTACAACATCAACACTCTGTCAGTATCTAACAAAATCTTTACAAAATATAAATCGGTATTAATCAATGTTTTAAAAACCGGTTAATTGACCCGGTCGAGCCACTGGGTATGGTTAAACCGGGTTTTTCGGCAATGTCCGGTTTACGATTCAACCGACCGGATCAATCCGGGTTAAAAAAAAATTGATATTAATAAATAATGAATTTTTTTATGTAAAATTACGTGCATAATTATTAGTTGTACTAATATCACAATTACAAATAATTAAACACGGGAAAAGTTTCATATGTCCGTATGTTAAACTAAAATTTTAAAATAAATTTGATTTATGTGTAAGCCCCACGGGACTAAGTAATAAAGATTATTAACTTAAAAAAAGTTATATTATTTGAATCTCATATGATAAATAAATGAATATTCAGATTACAAAACTAATAGTACAAAAAGTATAGCTTTTACAGGAAGTCGAATATTCAACTAGGGTAGATCGGTAGACCAGTTGAAGTCATCCCAAGTATTTTCAAATGGATAAAACATAACAGGGTTAATAACAGACATTATTTTAAGTAATAAAGGGTTGAGCGTTGGCCGTGTTGGTTATACTCATCCCTGAATCGAAAATCCATCTCAATCAAGTAAAATAACTAATTTCAAGCGTTACCCCAGATTTGTATTAAAAAAAACAGACGTTTAAAGAAAAGCACACCAACAGTTTGCAGCCTCAAAGTTTCAGCTCATCGTCTTTACTGGCTATTCAAAATAAACAACACTCATGGGAAGAATATTCAACTTCAGAAATGATAAATCTCTCATCAAAACATTAACCAACTACAACCAGACTAATTTGAAGTTGACGAGAATCCACTATAAGAAACACAACAAGAAGAATTTAAGATAATATTCATGTCTAATTTTCAAGAAACCGCTGCATCTAGTCTCCAAATTGTTCCCTTCGGCTGCAGAAGATCCCAACTTGAAATCAAGAAACTGGGCTTGTATAGCTTCAAACTGTCTCATACACTGAGGATAAAGAAAAACGAAACAAATTTAAAGTCAGAATCTCAGAGCATATATAATAATGAACGAAGGAGATTCAGAGTTCGAAGTTTTTTTACTTGAGAAGAGATCTTGTAAGATGTTCCCTTGCAGTTGCCAATGCTTGACTAATTGTCTGCAACAATGAACCCGTAATGTTAAACCATGAAATATGAAAACAATTCAATTTGTATGCCTTTTGCTGTGAGGAAACTATAATTAACGTACCTGCTCAGACAGAGGAGCTCCAGAATCTACACTGTGGCTTGCAACCTTGCCAGCAATCACATTTGCATCCGTTTCCAGGATAATTCTGCAAAAACCATTGTAGATGTATGTTAGAAGATGCCTTCTTGTGTACATATCTATAGGCTGGCCTAGCTAATATAGTTTCTTCATACCATCATTATAATTATATTCAGGAACGAGAAGACAAAAAGTTTGTGCGGGTCGACTCGACGCACCCATTTTGCCACCTCTAGCATTCTAAAGTATAGGGTACAAACGATGTCTAATGGCCCACTGTGCATCTTACCTAAGATGCTTGCACTGCTCATTTTACAATGGTACCATGGGTCACCAGATGACCAGAATCATATCAAAATCAACCTACTAACTTAATGCAAACTAGAAGGCTATATCAAAACTGTGCTAAGGTATGGTAAATATCTATCCATCTATCAAGGTTAAAATCTTTTGATATGTGGAGTTGAAGAGTAACAATGAATACATAACATAATAAAGAGACACAGATTGTTGCTTACCCGCCGTCAACAATTTCATCAAGGCATAACAAAATAAGATCCAAGTTCTCGAGTGCCTCTTTCTTATCCACATTGCCCCTGAAAGAATCATTAGTACAGAATGTTAGATTTTCATTAAAACAGATAATCAGACACGGTAAATGCGAGTTACCTAAGCAGAAGACCAACTGCATCAAAGAAACCCTGAAGAACAGTGGATATGATGAGCTCATTTTCATCGTCACCTCCAGTTACAAAGAAGTGAAGATCTTGAGCAAACTTGTAGATGACAATGTTGTTCTCAAACATCGCTATCTCCGCTGCACATTAGTCCAACCCAAACATTAGATGCCGCTTGAAAATACGAAAAGAGAACTAAAAACACTTCTTGACATATCTACTCATAGCTTATATAACTAAATTATGATTACCTAAGGTTTCAGATTTTCCATTATCTATTACAGTACTTAACGGTTATAGTCTAAGTTAAGCGGGATAATGATTAAATATCAATGATCGGATATTTGTAAAACTTAAGCTGTAAGTACATAGAGTAATAATGAGCAGAGGGATTAGAAGGGGGTTTATAGCATACCTTCGGTGCGTGCATTTGTCTTCTGAGTCTTGGTAAAGACAGACTTCTCAAATGCTTCCTTGGCACTATTAGTTGGCCAGTCATCTGAGTAGTATTTGACAGCTACACGGCATCCTTCCGAATCCAAGAGCAAAATGTTCTTCACAGATGGGCACGATTCCTACACATAACAACCATCAAAGATTAATACATTTGAACTCACAACCTGGCCAAGTTACTCTGCAATAGGTATCATTTTGTAAAAAATGCAAATATCATATACAACGTTAAACCCCATTGGCCATAGCAGCATGTGTGGAAGTATTCACATAAACTATCCCATGGTTATTGACTTGTTTCCGTGGGTCAATAATCACTTGGCGTATTAGTGGCCAGAGGACATTGTCTTTATCGGTCTACCTGATAAGTTACATCACAAAAGGAAGGAAAAGATTAACAGTTGTTTTTAGGGTCGGTTGTTTTTTCAAAAGGTTATGTTTAGGTGACAGTATGATCGATTCCTATAAAACATTGGGTATTATACTTAATCCTATCGCACATTTAATCACATTCCTCTATACAACCCACGGGAAAGAAATCGAAAGCACTCTCGGTCCTCTCCTATTAGATCAAACAATTTCATCCCGAAGAACTTCATTACACGTAACGTAACTATACAACTCTACATCATATACCACAATTCAAAGCATATCTCGTTAACAGATAATACTATTCTCGCATTTACGGCACACGTAACATTTCCAAAAACTAAAATTATCATAATTTTATTTCAATGAGTCAGATCTCAAATTCGTTCACATTAAAACTAACAACCATCAAAACAAATACTTGAATCAATCAGATCTAAACCCTAACAAACCCTAGAAATCAACAAATTAACAGATCATATATATAAATTAACTGTAACGATCATTCAATTACAAAATGAGATGCATAAGTGATTAGATCTGACTAACCATTGGTGAGTGAATTTCGCGTATCACGATATATCGCCTTGAATTTCTCCTTTACAGATTCACTTATTACACACACAAGAAATTTTTGTTTATGAATAAAAAGGGCTTAATTGAAGGAGAAAATAAGTTTTGGTGGAGATTTGCAGTTTGGCCACTATATTTTGCTTCTTTTACACTTTTGCCCGTTTTAAGTTTTTTTTTTGCTTAACAAGGGAAAGAAAAGGAAAATGACGAATAAGAAATGTGATTTGATTGATTTTAATAGGGGTGTGCACGGTTCGGTTTGGGTCGGTTTTTGGCTAAAACTGAAACCGAACCGAAATATTCGGTTTTTACAAAATCAAAAACCGAAACCGTTCGGTTTTTCGGTTTATTACCGTTTTCGGTTTTTTCGGTTTTAAACCGTTTATATTTGGGTGTGGCCAACTTATATCAAAAAAATTGTTTTGAATTGAAAATTGGTTATTATTCTTTACTTTTTTTTTGTCAATTTGAGCCTAATAACGTTTATCCCAAATTTCTACAATTACACACATATAAATGTGACACACACACATGCAAATAAATATATTATCACTTATGTAATGATATATTGTTAAATAAACACACGTACATGACAAACACAAACACGCATATAAACATTAAGATAAATATATTATAATTACACCTACAAAATGAATATGAATTTAAAATATTGATTTATTATTTATTTATTTGTATTATATAAATTATATATTATATAATAAAGTAGGTTCGGTTCGGTTTTTACGGTTCGGTTTTTGGACCAAAACCGAAACCGAACCGAATTTTTTTGGTTTTTGAAAAAGTAAAAACTGAACCATCGGTTTCTAGTTTCGGTCGGTTTTTTCGGTCCGGTTTTTTCGGTTTTTTTTGCTCACCCCTAGATTTTAAAGTAAAATGTTTTCTTCGAAAATTGAGATGAATATGTGTAGTTTTTATTTTTTATTTTACTTTTCTTACTAAAAAAACTTGAAATTGAGCATAAGTTTGAAAGGTAAAAAACGGTTAAAAAGATCATAATTTTCTCTCTTCAAGTTATCTGAGAGGGCGATTCTTTTTAAGACAAGATGTTCATGGCCTACTCATGACCGTTTCTTTAGGCATTTTCTGATATATACCTAGTAAGGTTTGACCTCCAAGTCTATTATGAGAAGCTAGGGGTGTGTTTAGTTGGGGAAAAATATCTTATTTTTTTAAAAAAAATTTCTTTTAAAAATGGAAAACTGAAAACTTGTTTAGTCGCATTTTTTTCCAATATTAAAATTTTTTTTTTCTCATTTTCCTAATTTTAAATAGAAAAACAGAAAATCACATTTTACTATTTTCTATTTTTAAAAGGAAAAATACAACTCTCATAGTCCTATCTAAACATGTTTTTAAAATTCTCAACTCTTCTCTAGAGAATAAAAACCATTCTCTTCTCTAGGAATTTTAAAAAAAAAACATGAAATTTTTTCTACAACTAAACACCACCTAGGTGTCTACTCTCTTTTAAACTTTTTTCTCAATATTTGAAGCATGATTTTTAAAGGGAAAACATATAAATGTCGGGCCTATTGCTCCAATAACTGATTTCACGGTCAATATGAGAGGAAAATCGCTATGTTTTGAAGGAATGTTGTCTTTATGTTTGTATATAAGTTGGGCTTATGCTTATGGCTTATATCTCGTAAGCTTGTAAGCATATGTTGAGTGTTTAGATTAGCTTATATTTAATAAGTTGTTCAAATGTTTGATTTAATTTAGAGTGGTAAATGACTATAAGAGACATGTGTTGAAAAATATTAATGTTATGTTAAGTATAAATGAGGGTAAATTTGTAACTTATAAGGCAACATGTTATATAAGGTGCTGTTTGTTTATTAAGAGGCTCTGAATCTGAATCTGATTCGCACATCATATTCGGTAGAAAAGTCTGAATCTGATTCCTAATCTGAATAAGTGGTTGAAAAGTCCGAATCTGAATGAAATAAAACTGTTTGTTTTGGTAAAAATATATATGTGTTAAACAATAGTTTTTACAATTTAAATATTTATTAAATAAAAAAACAAATTTTATAATAAAATCAATTTAAAGTTAAAAGTATTTAAAAAATGCAATCTCATGTTTATTCGACAAAAATAAATGTGTTAGAACGATTAACTAAATGAGTCGCATAAGAATTAAGATGTATGAGTTCATAACCATACCCTTCAATTTGAACAAAATATAATTGACACATGTAATCTTATACAAGGGATATATACTATGAAGAAAAAACAGGGTAAAAATATAATAACACAAATTATGCAATACAATCTATTAATACTTTTAATACAAAAAATAAAAGTTATACAAGAAACATAAATAAAACAAAATAACAACCAAAGTAGAAATAATAAATAAAAGGAAAAAAAACATATAAGAAGTTGTAAGACACACACCTCTCACATCTAGTTCCTATTAAAGAAATGTTTATGCCTCTACTACGCCTCGTCATCGCCAGAAAAAAAATAAACGCACTACTAGAGACAATGTTTTCGCCTCTGTAGTTGCCGTTCTGAACAATATGAAAAAACAAACATGTCTTAATAACCCAAATGTCTTAACACGCGTAAGAATGAGTCAGATTTAAGATTCTGTTAAAGAGACACATTTTCTTAAAAACAAAAACCACCTTAGTCTAACACCACTAAAAAAAACCACACTTTTTTTTGTTTCTCAAGAAAGAAAATGATGTTTGGAAATGATTTGTTTTAAAAAAGCCACACTTTTGTGGCTTATGCTTATCAAACTATATAAACTCATAAGCCCACTCATATAAGCTTAGCCAAACACTTAGTTTGGCTTATTTGACACATATAAGCTAATAAGCTCATAAGCCCATCATATTAGCTTAGCCAAACACCCCCTAAGACCTCATGTACTGAATATTTTAAACACTGAGAAGTGACCCATCTGTAAATGCAGGATCACCATAAACAATATTGCCACTCCGAAAAACAAGAGCAAAAACGGTTGCTAATGTAACTTAGTAAAATCATCATATCATCTATATATACAATTTAAACTCAAGAATGCAGGTTATTATAGAAGACTTCATTTGATAAATCAGCACCATGAGTTCAAGATATAGGAAAAATAATACTGCAACACTTCAATGTTAAAAGTATCATCTCTAATAGATGTAATTCAAAATACTTGATCGAAACAAAACTAGTTGTGGGCTTGTGTTCAGATTTAATCAACCCTAAACAAACCGCCCAAGAGCGTCATCAAGGTCATCAGCAAAAAATGCATCCGCCATAAAACCAGCAGATCCCTCGGCCGTAAACATGTCAAATCCATCTGAGCTCAAGTCATCTAGCGTACCAAGGGCCTCCAAGTCCAAATAGATAAGATCATCTCCGTTGGGTGCATCGGTTGGCTTACCATTGCAATCTTCCACGACCTGTATGCATGCAAGAATTTAGAGTTTATCACTCTGCCGAGAACAAAAAACTTATAACAACTGGCCGTGCATAAAAAAGCGTATACATATTAAGATTACTTCATTTTGTCTATTGTTAGCGTTTTCTTACAATTTTTCATACAATTATAACCGGAATAAACAGTTCTAAGGATTTAACTTAAAAAAAAGGATATTGTATAAAGATTTTGATGAAGTTGACAGATTGTTTACCTGAGTGTTGGTTAACTGAAGAATCGAATCAGTCAAGTCATAATCAAGCAGGACATCATCATTTGCAGCAGTATATAGATGTGTCTCATTCTCAGGAAATGTGATGGTGGATGGACCTGCTTTGGTTGAGATGATGTTTGTCACAACTGAACTGCTTGCAATGGAATTCAGTGTTTTTGTAGCCCCAAATTGAATGAGACGTCTCTCATAGTCAGATGAGACAATTGATGGGCCTGGTTTGGTTGTCGTCATGTTTGTCACAACTGAACTGCTTGCATTTGAATACAGTGTTTTGTTAGCCCCTACATGTACGACAAGTCTCTCATTATCAGAAGAAGTGACAGTTGATGGGGCCGGTTCAATTAAGGTCATGTTTGTCATGGTTGCATTAGAATTGAATGTGTCTGTAGTGATCATCGCTGAAGATTCAAAAGAGATGACTTCATTGTCGTCCATATTGTCCCATTCTTCTTCCTCAAAAGGTGCACCATACTGTGCACCGTTTTTTGGGCCCATGCCACTCTTTTCAAATAGTCTGCACAACACATACCCGTCCTGCAATACACGATCCAAATTTGTAACAAATGTTAGAAAACTGCTTTAATAAAACACTAAATGATCGGTTTACTCAAACATAAGAGTAAGTTACACAAACCATCCCCTCATCGATACTACTTGCATAGATGGGTCCCTAATTTCACTTTTGGTCCATTTACGCTGATAGTGACGGTTATGATTTTTTACCAAACCAGGGACAAGTTATGTAATTTTACACCAGAGACTATACATATATTATACGATACATTACCTGGATGACTCCTGAATTAGCCAAATCCTTATCATCCATCCGATATTCGTGCATAACCCAATCTGTTCTTGTGCCCTTTGGTGGATGACCCGCATGAAACACCAACGTCTTAATTGCCGCCACTATTTTATCCTTGTATTTTACTTCCCTATCTTTCCCAGTAGCTTTCCAATAACCAGCTTCAGTTGCACGGTTCGTTCTTGAACCACTTGAATATTTTCGTGATTTTGGGCAGAAGAAGAACCACTCCAGATCTCCATATTGTAACTTGGACTTATCTGGAAGATCCCATGGGCTAAAATCGTATATATTAACTTCTGCAATAACTTCGGCAACAAGGCGTTTCCCCAATACCTTCCGCTTGAGAAAGTACATCACCAACTCTTCATCAGTTGGATGAAACCGAAATCCTGGACTGAGCTTCTTCATTATGACTATCTTTCGAGTGTTGACTTCTAATAATAAATGCTTTACTTCTAACAAAATCTTATGTAACAATGAGCAGAATCTAACCACCTAACGCGTCCCAATACGAATACCAGTGCACAAACACTAATAACCAATAATTTGTGCACGAAGAGTCAATAGACATTAGCTTCCTGTTAATTAACAAAGAATCATAAAAATGTCAGACAGATGAAAACCCATAAATAACTAAGAACTTTTATCATAGATAATACTTTATTACTTTGTATAAACTACAAAGCTTAAACTATATCAACTGCAGTAAAGTGAGAAAGAAACAAGTACAGACTTCGATTCATTTACTCGTTGCATTAAGCGTGTTGGCATAATATACACAGAGCAAGGTATTTGCCTAACTTGTGCGCTTAGGGCATAGGTTACACTTCATTAAATAAGCATCAACTTCCTTTCATAAATGTAAGTTCATATTACATAGGGGGTGTTTGTTTATGCTTATTTGGGGGGCTTATAAGCTTATTAGCTTATATAACAAAAGCATAAGCCCAACTCATAAGCTTAGCCAAACACCCCCTTATTGCCTACTTCTCAGCTTATGTATGTGCTTAATGCTTTTGAAAAAACCGGATTTGCCCTTTCCTATATCTGCTTAACCTGTGGCAGATAAATTTGAGTTTGAGCACCATTAGCAACGTAAAACTTACGTATTACTTTTAAAAACTTTTGAATGTTTAACATCAAGTTCAGCCAACAATGTTCCTTTAAACACGAAATTTTAAAGTAGAGTTAATTGCATAAATGGTCCCTGTGGTCGTCCGGATTTAACGAAAATGGTCCCTCAAACTTTTTTGTAACGAAAATGGTCCCGATGGTTGTGAAACATAACAGGTTTGGTCCCTGTGGTAAGATGATTCATAACGGTTTTGGTCCCCATGACTCATAACGGATTTGGTCCCTATAGGGACCAAACCCGTTATGTTTCACAACCATGGGGACCATTTTCGTTACAAAAAAGTCTGAGGGACCACTTTCGTTAAATCCGGACGACCACAAGGACCATTTATGCAATTAACTCTTTAAAGTAAGAAACAATTTGATAAGTAGCTAAATAACACTGTATATCACTAGTTGTCCAACAATCGAAAAAGAATTATTAAAACCAATCATATATATTATAACCAGATTCCTATTATTTACTCTAACTTCACATTGATCATCGCCTACTTCTCTGCTAATGCCTGTGCTTATAATCACTACGATAGAACTATATACCAACGTCCTTATTAATTCACCAATAAGAAACCCAATTACTCAAGGGGTTTTAAAAAAACACACAATAAGTCGAGAAAAATAACTGCTTATTACAATATTCATTCAACGTCGCGACTCTAAAAGTACGAAACAATATGATAAGTAGCTAATAAGTAATAACACTGTATATATCACTAGTTGTCCCACAATCCTCAAAGAATCAGTAAAAACATATCTTATGGTATACTACATTGTAGATCAAACAATTGTTTTCAGTTAGACTTATGTTCCACCAATATCCAAATATTTATTGGTTTCCTATTTACTTGTAGACTAACAGTTTTAAGGGTACATATGAAACATGCTTATACGAATGTTTTTCAGTGATGTATGAAACAATTATTATATAAACATGCAAAAACAAAATAATATGCAGAAAAAAGATGGATGGGTCGCTTACTGTTGTTAAACCCTAATGAGAATCGTACGATGATACGTGTGATTCTCGGAATAATAAGGAAACAGGTGAGCAAAGTCGTATAGGTTAAGGATGTTTATATAGAGAAAATATAGTTGCAAAACACCTCCCTATACAAATGTCATATTGACATCTAAGCGACCCACAAAGCCGCAGAATTCGAGTTTTAGACACAAAAACTGAAAACCGAACCGGAAGAATCAAACCAAATTTGTAACCGAGCCGGTTGGAATTAAATAGGGCAAATCGCATAAAAAGGTACCCATCTTAGGCTTAATGTCAATTAAAGGTACTCATCTTTTTTTTTCGCAATTTAAGGTATCGATCTTTGTTTTTGTTGCAACGTTAGGCAATTAACATGTTTTTCGGTTACATTTCTAACGATCGTTATT
>BQNB010035506.1:6117-50819 GCA_026074375.1 Tanacetum coccineum
CTGAAACAGGCCTAAAAATACAGATGGGTCGTGAGCTAGAACAAAAACAAGTCTAACACAAATTCCAAAAATATGAAAAATGTCAATAACTCATAGTAAACGAGGGTTTTGGGCCTCGAAAAACCCGTAACCAGCTAAAGGGTGGTTATAGTGTGATCCGTCTCATTTTTCTCTTCGATTTAAGAGGTCACGGGCCTGAAACGGACTTACGGATCAAAAGTTATGGCTGTTTTACTGAAACCCTTTTCTTCACACAAGATTTCTAGACAAAACGCAGTGCTATCTTTAACCAAAACGCAGTGACACCAAAACACAGTGACACCAAAACGCAATGACACCAAAACGCAATGAATCTTGGTCAAAACGCAATGAAATTTGGTCAAAACACAATGAAATTTGTTCAAAACGCAATGAAATTTGGTCAAAACGCAATGAAATTTGGTCAAAACGCAATGAAATTTCTTCAAAACGCAATGAAATTTCTTCAAAACGCAACCTGCAATCAAAACGTAATGAACCAAAACGCAACCAAGATCAAAACGCAACCAATGATCAAAACGCAACCAATAAAAATTCAAAACGCAACAAGAAGAAATCAAAACGCAACAAGAACTTTGCCAGTTTGTCAAAACGCAACGACGAAATATACGATTTTTTTTACCAAAAATCGCCTAAAAATCACCCTTTTTGACCTTTTAACTTGATTTCTCTTGCACAATTAGGTACCTTATGCCTAGATCTTGCTTAATAACATAAACATTCACACATCTAAGCACAAAAATTCGGGTTTGATTTTTTTCTTTTCACTTCTTTTTGACCCACGAATTTGATCTTGTTGAACCACACGAATCAACCACGAATCCACACGTAGCTCTGATGCCAATTGTAGGATCCCGTTAACACTTCACTTCATACAATCGATCACGAAATCGGAACTAGAAATGAGAAAGAAAGAGTTATTCTAGAGAGAGAAAGAAGAGAGAATTGAGAGAAAAAGAGAAAAGATATTATTAGATATTTTGAACAACTTACTTTTCCAAGTGGAAAAGTTCCTTATATACCCCGACACTTAAAAGTGACGCGCAGGATATTTAACTAGGACCCGGGCTCGGGTTTTGCTTGGGATTAAACCCAAAACATATACAATATTAGATTAACTATCGAGCCCGATTCCCGATATTATCCTATTACAACGTTAACACATTAAAGACCGAAGCTCCATCGTAGAGTGACCGAACTTCTTTGGTCGACTCAATAAATTGAGGCTAACAAAAATATATTATTATTTAAAAATCACATAATTAGATTCATGATTCCAAGTTTTTTTATAGATAGCTTTCAATTGAAAATACGGAATCATAATCTGCGGGGGAGTAATTGAAATTTTTTCATTCATATACATCATTTCGGAAATAAAATAAAAACAATGATCTCTTAAATAAACTGAAATTGAAAAATGCTATATTTTCAAGGGGGAGTTTTTATTTTAAACTCAAACATCTTCATTTTCGGACTACGTGCTTAGTATGATTTCATTCCAAGGGGGAGTTTTTGATAATGGTGAACAAATTTTGAAATGACTTCATTACTCGAGGGGGAGTTTTTGAAAAAATCAAAATCAAAATTCGGAATGTAAAACTAAAGGGACTAAAAGTGTAATTTCTGAATCTTTTTCGGTGGCTATAAAAGGAAGAAATTATTTTCATTTTAACTTTTCTTTCACCGAGTCCTCTTATCGAGTTTAAGCAGAAAATCAACGAAAGTCTTTCGAGTTCATTACAACGATTACAAACGTTTTTCTTTCTCAAACGTAAGTTGGCATGAATTGTAAAACAAATATTAGATGTGTTAGCATTATCAAGTTTAAACTCGGTATGATTTAGGGGTTACCGAGTTTGTGCTTTATCAAGTTTATGATAACTGGTTGTGATCAAAGACGATAATAATCAATGTTTATGTGGAAATAGATGAAAAATAACTTAGAAAAGGATCTAAGATCATGAACTCGATGTTGATAAAGAAACTCGGAGGGGTTTGATGTTTATCAAGTTTGTTAATTATCGAGTTTGATATGATTTTTAATTTTTTTTAGAGTTTGAATAATGATAATAAAACATAAACGGATCGAGTTTGGTTTTTCCATAAGTTAGAGGGATTCATCTTTTATCTCTATTGAGAAACTCAGTAAATGTCAAAAAGACAAAATTCAATACAAATGCAATTTGTGGATAAGTGAATTTGTTTTGGTTATCTACTGAATTTTATGTGCTTCTATTCTCTGTATGCTTATGATGATTAATGCTTGAATGTCTGTGGAACAAAAATATCAGTCTCTCATGTGTTTTAGAAAAATCAAATGATTGTGAAAAAGAAATCAAGTTTTTATGAATTCTAAGCCTTGGGTCAAATATGTCTATTCGTAATTTCATCTATTTTTATTTCCATATTTTTATATATAGTTTGGCAATTCTTTTCGTTTTGCTTCATTTTATAATTATATCGTTAACATTGTTTTTGACAAACATATTGTAAACTTCTTTGACCTTACTCAAGAATTGGTGATTAATTTTTCGAGATCAGTTTTAGATTGAGGTTATTGGTTGATAATTTTAGACTTTTTCTTGGGTAAAACACCGGTGTAATTACCATCTTCTCTATCAACAAAGTTTAAATGAACAATTTCTCAGCTAACAGATACAGCTTTTGAAAAGTTTAAGATCCTGTTTCACATATATTATTTGAATTCCGTGACGATATCCTCTGACTCATTATTGGATTTAGGTTGAACTTTTATAATGAGATTGGAGAAAAACAAAATCATGAGAATTTTGTTTTGAGAACCTCCAATTGGATGTAATTTACTTAATGACGTTCACTAAAACATCGGGCGTGTCATCGTTCATGTTGTTTTTAAAAACTTGTTACTTCGTCTGTTGTTATCATTCTTACGACATACTCAATCATACTCTTCTTTTAAGCTCTGTTGACCGAATTCCATTTTTATAGTTAGAAGCTTCCAATTTTTCCATTAATCGTAATACATCATTACTAATACTTCCATTGGCAAAAGCAATAGATTTTTGATGATGTTCGGTTTGAGATTTAGTGGACCAATCAAGTTTGAAAATAACATTATCCTCAAGAAATTAAAAGGCTTGATTAGGACTTTTGTAGAGGAAGATTCCTCCGGATGTTTCATCCAGGATTCCTTGAGTGGGTTTGTCTAGACCGTGATAGAATATTTGAATAACAGCTCCTTTGGTCAGACCGTACCCATGTGCATTTTATTAGAGATGTTCTTAACAGTCGTAAAAACAGAGCTTCGTAAGACTTCACATACGAGTTGAAAAAAAGGAAAAAAAAATTTTTGATTTTCAAGCAAAAGACGGTTAAATAATGAAGGTGGAAAGAATCTGCTTATAAAAGCTCTTCTCATTTGTTCCCACGATGTTATAGACTCTTCATTAAGTTTGTTAAACCAGATTTTAGCTTCATCGCACAAGGAAAAAGGAAATAATAAAAGCTTGACAGCTTCACTTTTAGTTTTACCATATTTGAACATGTCGCAGATTGCGAGGAATTCATGGATGTGGTCATGCGGATCGGCCCGCGGATAACCATCAAATTTATTTTCCCGAATCATTTTCAAGTGGATACTATTGATAACAAAGTTGTCATCAACATCGAGTTAAATAATGGCAGAATTAGGAGTTGGTGCTACAGTCTTAAAGTAGTAGGTAGTAAACACTTAGTGTATCTTAAGATGAAGTTAAGTCAACATGAAAAGAAGTAAAAAAGTTAAATAGAGAAAGAGGAAAAATTAGAACTAAATAAAGTAGTTTAGTGAGAAAAAGACGAGATTTAAAAGTTAAAAGATAAAAAGACACTTTTCCCACATGGGTTGATCATCAGGATTAAGAATTATTTGTTTGGTTTTGACATCCTCTTCAGGTATATTTATGACGACAAATTCATTAACGATAGGATGTTGAGTTGAAGATTTGAGTGATTCGATCTCGACGAATTCTTTTTGGATAATTTTAAATTTACAAGTCCTTGTTTATTATATAATTAAGGCTAATAGGATATTATTCAAAATAAAGTAAATTATTTTTATCTATATATTTATAGATTTACCTTCTTTAGATTGTTATATTTTAGTATATATCTAATTATTAAGCACTTAATTTTATTATGTATTAGAAAATAAGGATAAGTGGATCCAAAGGTTATTGTTGTAATTTTTTTCAATGGATAAGATTGCGGGCGCACTTAGTACAAGTGTGCTGTTGGCATCCGGTTTGAGTGTTAACCCGTCGTACTTTTGGAAAAGTGCGCGGTTTTATTAGGAATTTTTATGTTTTTCGTTTTTTTTGATATTTTATGTATCACGAATAAGCAGATATAAACTGAATAAGCAGGAATGATAAAAGGAAAATACAATCAATAGATGCAAATACCAATAATCAACATAAAAACAAAAGTAAAAATTTTTGTCTTTTTTTTTTCTTTTCCAAATTGATGATAAAATATATATACCAATTTACATGGCTTATAATCAGATGATTATAAAACCTAACACTAGCAGACGAAGGGTTTTTGAAAATGACTAAAACAATCACTGTAACAAAGTGCAGCGTTTTAGGTTAAAAACCAGCGTACTACGTTAACGAGAAATTTTCAAAAGAAACAATGAAAGTGCGCACGCACGTTCAACAAACAACAACTTCATTAAGTGAACTTTGGAGAGAGGAAGAGTGTGATATCTTTATCCATGAATCCAAACACCCCTTTACTCTTGCATACCCATCACCACTCTCACCGTGATCCACCACCATTTCCATACCTCAAACACCATATTTCCAGAGCCTAAACACATTATACCACAAGGGTTAGACGATTCACACCAAATCTCTAATTCCTTCACTATATTAAACTCGTTACCAAACACACCATTTGGCGACGTGTTCTTGATTTCTAGCGGGTTAGTGACAGACCCGTGGGTTATTCTAGTAGGTTCAAATGTTGGTTGTTTGTGGGAACAATTAGGTAGTTATGATGTAGTGTCTATGAAAGTTGAATATTTTAAACATGAATAATATTGAAAGAATTTGCTATGACTAATGAATATGAATGTTTTTCTGAATTCGATGTATCTTTGCTAAATCCTGTGTTTTATCCTTTTGATATTAATTGTTGCATCTATCAAAAGCCTGAAAGGGCTAGATGTAATGTTGGATTTGCGTCATCTGTCTATAATGATTCCAATATCAACTTATGATAATTTGTAGTGTAAATTGATAAACCTCCCTAGTAGAATTATGTATAAGACTTCCATATGTTAACCGACCGGATAGGAGGAATTCATATGTAGACATATTTGAAAAAAACCATATCCTAATGCACTCGTGAGTGATGTGTAGATCAGTAAGGCCGAAAGATTCTATTTATTATTGGTAGAATATGCTTGTATTTATGACTACCCGTTATATAAGGACTTGTATGATTTGTTTCTATGAATCTTTGCTCTATCTCTATCTATTATTTTTATCTGAATTAATTCCTTGTTCTTGCTGCTTAATTCACACGTTTTGACTAATTGATCCTGACAATCAATTGTTTTGTTACGTGGATAACAATCGGTTAATTGCTACAAATCCCTTAAAAACACCTGACATAACCTAATACTATATTTATACTCGATAGGTAAACTTGCCCGAAATTTTGTGTTTTTAGGCAAAAAACGGTATTCTAGTTATTATAAATTTAAAGCTTGTAACAACCACACATTATAAACTATCAATGATTTGCAAGTCTTTAAATTTATAATACTTAGAAATACCAGATTTTACAAAAAACACAACGCTCGCAAGTATACTTTTTTCGTGTATAGTAATAGTTTATAAGGTAAGTCCATCGTCCCAAGAGAATTGAAGTTTTCATGGTTTTGTAATTAAGTCATATGTCAAGTATGAATGTCACAGAACAAATTAAACCAAAACGTTCATAAATCGAATGTTGTAAACGAACGCGATTAAAGATGATTCAAGCAAATGAATTAAAGTATGTTTGTTTTAGGCAATGATCATAAGACAATGATATGTTTAGGATAGTATTTTACAAGATTAGTAGAAAATAAAGATATCATGAGTTACAAATCCTTTTGGCCTTTAAGTGTAACTAGTAATTATATTGATTAATAACAACAAATCTTTTTGACCTTTATAAGTTATTATAACCAATATGAGTTATGAAATGATAAAACACATATATAAAAGAACCCTTTCGGCCTATATTCTTATATAAAGTATGTTTTAGCAATTCAATAAACAAGTATCCAAACACATCATATCAAAGATCACATTTTTGCCCAAACAAACATTAAGCGACTACTCCATAATCAAGCAAGTAACAAAACACATAACATTCATCATGAATTCAATAAAGATCATACTCAAAAGATAAACAAGATTTATACCAACTTCAAGAGCAAATGTTTGATGATTTCATAAGTTTTCCTAACGAAAACTTTATTAGATTCAAAAGTAAACCCGGAAACTATGAACAATTCTGTCATAATTGTTTATAGCTTCGAAATACAATCTTACCAACACTCTCTTGGATGGATTAAACTCCAGAAATGGATGAACTATGGAGAAGTTCACTCCAAATCTCCATAAACACTTCTAAACTATAATTAGAGAAAATTCTTTGAAGGATATTAATTTTACACACACTTAGAAACTTAGAGAGAGAAAGCTAGAGATAGAGTGGATGGGAGAATGCACCAAAAACACACATAAAAGATAAGAGAAATGCATTCAATCAACACCCTCTCCATGTGTGGAGAGGGTAAATATACTTACATAGTTGGGCTGGGCCGGGCTTTTCTAAAGGCTTTTTATAAGTCGGTCCCGTTAGTATTACTTAGACATTACATAATATAAACTAAGCTATTACTATAAGGTTCGGAGATCGATATTGATCGTCACTATTACAAAAATCTGAAAACCTTACAATCTCCCCCTAAAAGGACGAATCGTTGAATCTCATAAATGATCAACACTTAATATGTATCCCTAACAATCTCCCTCTAAGAGGTGATCATAGAGATCTCTCCTTGCGACCATGATCATTAATCATTAAAGCTTTTTGACTTGATCTTGAGTCCTTGTTGTGTAATAGTTGATCTTTTGTCTGGCATCTTTATGTAATGGTCTTTGATCATTATGCTTGAGCTTGTTCCTTCATGCTTGATGGACTTGTGATTATGTGATCTTGAGCATCTTGAGATCATCAACCAAGCATAATCTCTTTTCGCCTTCTCGTAAACTTTTCCATCTTGTGAACTTGTGACTTTTAGACCGACATGCTCATACCTTTCTTGATATGTTAAGTTGAAAAGCTTTAGTAATGCATATTTCTTGAGGTACTTTAACCTTATAACTCTTCTCACGTCGAGAAAAAAACGAATCGGTAATCCTAGTGACGGAAACTTCTTTGAAATTCTTTGAATTAATACTTCGTCACTTCAAGAAGTACTACTTTATCAAAGTACGGAAGTCTTGAAACATGTACTTGAGCTTTCATGATGTCTTTATATTTGTTGGTCGGGTATGAGCATGTGGACATGTATCTGTAAAACAGCTAGAACCAGGTACCTTCACCTCCATCTTTAAGTATCCTACATTAAAACAGTTAGCAATAAAGTAGGGGGACGAATATGGCTTTGTCATTTGCCTGTGTTTGGTTGGAGTAACCTTTGAATCGTAGGATCCGACCTGTGATCAGATAATCAATTTAAAAAGAATACCACCTTGACACAATTTCTAGCTGAAGTACAAATATTTCCTAGACACATATGTATTATATTCGTCAAACTCACCATGTCCATTAACAGAACTTCTTAAAGCAGACAGCAGATAAGAGTGAACAGCGAGTTACTATCTTCACCGATTGAAATAAAAATTTGATTTGAAAAACAAAATCATCGACGTATCAAATTCTAAAGTGGTTTTGTGACACATCTAGAGTGTTTAATCATTTCAAAAGTTCATCATCAATCATTAATTCATATACTGGAACAAGTTTGATTCATTAAGAATCGCACCATCGTTTCTTTCTAGTTGTCACAAGTTTGATTCATTAAGAATCACACAAGTCACCTACCAAGAGCTTGTTTGATGTTGGCTCAAGCAGGATTTCCATCTTCACTGTGATTACTTTAGTATCACTCTAATGTTCTGGCAAAATCACAAGGATAATGCATATGACTCTTTATAAATTTTCTTGTTTAGTTCACATGGAGTGAGAATTAACAGCATAATTTTGACAAGTGTCCTAATGAAATTTAAGGATGATCTCTTGGCTCTAGACTCAATAGTGCACTTTGGTTTTATTGATCGGAGGCTAGAGCAGACTGCCACCTTTTCAATACCAACTAACTTTGAGTGAGAAAGTTGATAGAAATGCGTGTAATCTATGTGAGAAATGAAACAGAAATATTTTAAGAGATTTTGAGTGGCTAGGGAGGGTTATGCATTGCATCACTAGGTCTATGATGTCAGTCTTCAATGTCAGTAATCATCTTTGTGATTCTTAACAGTAGATGTATTGACCCGGTTTCTGCCAAAGTAAAAGAGGTCTTCTTTCTTCAACCCCTTTTCTTAAACTTTCTTTTTAATTTCATTAACCCCTTCAGCACTTACAAGACTTTCAAACTAGAACCTTGTGGTTTGTTCCAGTACCTAAGCTCCATTCTCAGTCGTGCTCTTTTCCCATATCTTAATTTATTTTTTCTTCCTTTTTTCATACCTAAGACTACTACACTAACTAAGTGGAATACCCTGTATATCCCTCCGTTTTTGGCTGGATACATGGGAAATAATACCTTAACTTAACCACCTTATAACTCCAATACAGTAATATAAATGGTTCGGACTCCTTGGTACTTCAACATTTTCTGCAATTCACATAATCCATCTTTGCATCCCCCTTTATTATGTGCATCGATTAATCAAAAGAGATTAGCACATATCAGGGTTAGGCGTACACTTGAGATCATTAAAAATCAATTAATTATCCATTATATTTTAATCATATTTTCTCCCCTTATCAAAAATGTCAAGTCTATTGATATTTTGGATATCAAAAGATTAAAATTTATCTTACCAGGCTGAGAGAAAATGTATCCAATTAAATTCATAAGCATATAAGCGTAACAATTTAAATGCACTCCCTTTAATATTTGAGGGTATATAAGATAGTGTTGAGTATGATAATTTTGAAAGATTTTGAATTTACTAAGAAATTCTTGAAAAATTTGTATTCTCCGGAGCACTACTTATAATACCACACATTCAAGTCTACCTACATATAAAAATTCACAAGACTATATATGAGACATGACCTGAATAAAATACAAACAAAAATGACAAAGTCTTCTATTCCCCGACAGAAAAAAGTAGTCCATCTCGATAGTCTCCTTTTAGAATTGACTTAAAGCTCCCCCTCGAACCAGCAATTCTTTCTTGAATAGATTCAACGCAGATGTGCAAGCCGCATCAAGTAGTCTTGATGTATAAAGCCCAAATATCCGAAGTACACAACTAATTCGAAACCGTAACACCAAAGTCAATTAAGTCTCGGATGTCCGTATTTCTCCTTACATGATATTGATGATATAAATTGTAACTCCAATCTACAAGTCTCGATGCCACAATTATTCCCTCTTAAGTAGTCGAAATGATAACACCTAAGTCAACTAATCCCAAATGTACTCATTTCTTTCTGCAAAAAACTGACTAACTTAATGGAATCATCATACATATCAAACCTATGTGTACCTCTTTTGTCAACTAATTCTACTCCCTTTTAAAATTAAGCTTAGTGATTAACCGTTAAAGGAAGCATTAATTCAATTAGTAACCAATCTCCTCACGCTAGAATAAATCTTCTTACAACACATCCACCTGGTATCTTAAATGATGCTTACTAAGAAATAACAAGATATCTCTTCTCCCATGTGAATGAAATAGCGCACCCGAAAGTAACAAGTTAAAACACTGATTTTCTCTGGTTATGACATTTGTCTTCCCGGAATGAAACTAAAAGAGAATAAGGGTATTAATTCTACACGTGTACTCATATCTTTCTTGTATAGTCTATTTTCTTCCCCTTGCTGGTTTCGATATACCTCTCAAATCAGCAAAACATAGCAGCGCAAATAAACTAGGAGATCCGTGTCCGAAGAATTGATAAGCATAAATCTATCTCGTGAATCAACTTTAAGCATTTAACACTATGAAAGTATTTCCAAGCAATCCTAAGACTTTACAAACAATGAGGTGAGTTAATCAATAATGATCGTCTGTATTTTTAAAGCCTTAATTCACTAAGTCTGAAGTGCAAATAAGTCCCTAAAGTTTGAAACAATATGACATCTAAAGTCCTTGAAGTTTAATATAAGTTAACCACTCCTCAAAATATTTAATCCGTCATTATCCAAAACATTATCCGTTATTCCCGTGACTTATTTTCGAAATACGTTTTAAAAAGATTATTTGATGACGCATTCTCCCCAATAAATAATGACCCGTTTTCTATTTAAAGAGCTGTTGTCATTGTTTGAGTGGTCGAATTGTCTTTGAAAATCTTTTTGTGATTACTGAAAACACTGATTCATTGTGAAGACAACTTTTTACCAATAAAAATAAGATTTCTCTTATTTTGACAAATAAATGCACTGACACGTACACTTATTGTATATAGGAAGACAATTTAGTGTTTGAAAGCAAACACTGCCTTCATGGTCAAAAGAGACCATGGTGCCCGAGAATAAATTCTTGTTATGAGGTCAAGTTTTCTTTTTGAAATACTTGCCTTTAAGATAATGATCAGGTTGCTATCTGAAATAATAGCAAGCCATATTTGGCATGTTTTGAAAACATTTAAAACTTCTGCTCGAACTTCATTTACAGCCTCGTATCATCATTATTAAATGACATTTCTAAGACCGTAAATGTTATCGATTTTCAGAAGACATGGCATTATTATATATTTTTTTATTTTTCTGATTTTATAATTTTGTATTTTGTTTTTCTGATTTTATATTATTTTTTATTTTCTTTTTATAAAAATTTATAAAAATATAAATAAAAATAAAATCTTTTTGTGTTTTTATGATCTTATATATTTACATAGGATACAATAAGATTTCTCTTCTTTTGAAGATAAAGTGCACTGAAGCGTACACCTTTCACTTCTTTGAGGAACTGGGCCTGAAGTGTTGTCTGTAGACGCCATGAAATGAAGCTCGGGTTATGCACTAAATTGTACATAAGCCATAGAATGAAGATCGAGTTACAGTCTGAAGTAATTGTAAGTCATTTTTCTTGAAGTTCGAGTCCTAAGATGATATTTACTTAGAAGTATATTGATTAGATGTGTAGAGCAGCCCGTATCCAATTACCAAAGTACGATTTGTATGACCTGCATTGGACACTTGAAGAGCATGTAGAAATAGAAACATTAGATCCCTTGGGTTCCAAGTGGTTAGCAGTCCTAGATTCTACAATCTTAGGTGCATTACTCGAACGCACATGATTTGTTTCTTTGGGTCTCCATTGAGATGCACTACTTGGTTTTATGTTTGTTATTACAGTTGATTTAACATGTTTCCTAGGAGGCACTATTTTAGTAGAAGTGAATTTGGTTAAAGCACACTTAGTTCCAACTATAGTGAAAGTCTTTCCTATGGGTACCCATTTATATCCAACATTTTTAAACATTTTACCAGTAGGTTTCCATTCTTTCATTTTAATGCTCTTAACAGCCTTAGCTCTAGCACGATCATTCACTTTAGACAAATATTGTACAACACACAAATCATGTCTTGCATCAAAAAAACATTTGTTGCATGTTAAGCACACAGATTTAGACTCACTATCTTCTTTAGTTAGACTAGGCTTAGCATTCCTAGTGTGGGCTTCTATTTTTTGATATTTCTGGTTGCTACTTAATGGTTGCATGATCCTATGGTTCTTTGTTTCACTGTGAGGTTTTGATATGCTAGCATTAGTAGAACATTTTTCATTTGTAGAAGGCACTAAAGGTTTGCTAGTGGTCTGAGTCTGGTGAACATCTACTTGAATTTGTATGTTATTGTATGATGTTGTACTAGTCTTTGCAAAAGTGACTTTCCTAGCTTTGTTTATTGGTATGATGGAAACCAACTTCTCACTCTTCAATGGGGAACTTGGACATGTATCACTAACATATACTAACAACTCCTGAATCTGTTTTGTGTACATGCAAGCATAAGCTAACGCATTATCCAAAGGATTTAAGGTTCTAGCTTGTTCAACTATATCACGAAGAGTGTCAGCATTTTCTTTAGTGATCCTAATGTAGTCTACATGTGCTTCCCTATTGTTCTTAAGCTTTGGGGAGAGTGGTTCCAAGTCTTCCTTATGCACTACGGGGGCAATCACTTTTGGCTTATTCACAGATTCACGACAAGCAATAACACTTTTTCCTTTAAGTTTCCTTAATTCATTCTTGAGAGCTGTAATGACCAAAACTTTTTCCTGAAGACTTGCATTTAAATCAGAGATTTCCACAGACTTTTGATTGACCTGATTAACTAAAGCATCACATTGTTCTTTTGATCGAACACGTGTTGGTTTGATCGAGTCATAAAGTTGCTTATAGGTCTGTTTCAAATGCTCATTCTCAGCAATAAGTTTTGACACCCTATGATCCAATTCAATATTTATCGTTTCAATCTCCTCTAAGTCCTTTTTGATCTTATCCTCATTTATTTTTCCACTTAGAGATTTAATTCTCTCTTTCAACTTTATTATGACTGTGTCTTTTTCTTGCGACTGAGCTTTCAATTCATTTATTTCAAAATATTGATCAAAACTTGGAGCACCTTGATTTGAAACAGAGTTGTCTCGTTGAAAAATTTCCTGATTAAGTTGAGTATCAACTTCTAAAGAGTGGTAAAACGTTTGAACAATTTATCATAAGTCTCTTTTTCAATGAAATCCTTTTTATTGAGAAGCTCAGTCTCAAGTTTAAGACACTTTTCACATTCACGCACATTTACATAGTCATTATCCACATAAGAATTCACAATTATGTTCACTATGTCTTTGCTAAGATTCGTTCCAAGATTCGTTCGTTTTCATTTAAAACTTTATTCATTTTTACTTGAAATGTTTTGGACTTTAAACGATGTTGTTCCACAGCCTGTTCCATTTGATGAAAGACATTTTTTACTTCAGAAAGTTCATCAATTAAATATTGATTGAAGGTATTGAATAAGTCCTTCAGAGCTTTTACAAATGGAATTATTTCATCCCTAAAACAAGCTTTTGTATGTTCAAACCCCCACGTGCCCTCAGTGATGGCAGTGGTCGTGGTTCTTTCTTTGACAACCACGTCAAAACCAGCAAGATGGTGTTTAAGTTTCTTCAAACTCGTATTAACCATGCTGACTTTAGGAAGTTCTTTTGGAACCTCAACTTTAGTGGGTCTAATAGAAAGAGTGGGATCTGAAGAATTCTTAGAATTCTGAGACCAAAAGGCTTGTTCAGCAGATAATTTAGTTTGTGGAACAAATCGTGTTTTAATGTCTTGAGAAAGTTGGTTAAGAGAAGCATAATCGACTGGTGTAGTATTAACTTTCTTTTTTAACATCATTGGATCCTGTTGTTTTAAAATCATTTTTGAACGACTCTCTTCAGCAAGCCTAAGGGTCTCTTCGGAGTCAGGAATCACAATAGCACTAGCATTCTTAATGACATTACCATCATAAAGCTTTGGTTCTAACTGCTGAGCTTTCTTCAGATAGAAAGGATTTTGAAAACCAAGAGCTTGTTTAGTGGTATGATCATATAAAAACTGAGGTTTTGTCAACATGTGAACAATTTGTGCTGATTGATCTCTTTTAAAAACAATATTATCTAGCTGTTTGATCTTCTTTTCTAAAGCAATCTCTCTATCAATGTTTCTAGTTTCTTCTTTCTTAAAATTATTTTTGAGAAGAGTAATTGTTTGCATTAAAGATTCCTTTTCTTTTACATGTTCTGAAAGAATTTGTTTAAGACGATCAATCTCGACAGACTGTTCAATGGTATATGAATCCGTTATCTTTTTTTACCATTTTTAAACTACCATTTATTTTGACCTTCTTTCAAAACATTAACTTTTTCTTTATATCTTTCAAGCTCAGCAGTTAAAGAATCATTGACACTTTTATTATCCAGATTAATTTTGGTGCAATTAATTACTTGGCTTTTCAGTTGTTCAATCACAGATAATACCAGTGTATCTTATTGTGCAGATAAGTTAGAATTCTGAATATTTATCTGTTGTGATTCTGTCACATACTAAGAATAAGGAATGCTATTGCTATCACTAGTTATTTCAGTCTCTGAATGGTTTACAACACTTGACTGTTTAGAAGACAGCTTCACCTGCACACCATGATTAATCATATTGTTATCCACATTATCTGGATTATGTACCTCAACGAGAGCATCTAAACCATAACTTGAGATATTGGCCATGAAACTTGGTTGTGCATTAGGTACGTCATCACAATCTGAATCATATACCTCTACTTCATCTGCTTGGAAGAGTGCATTAGTTGTCACTGTGAAAGCACCTGGACCATAATCAATTCTTTCTTTAGTATCTGCCAAAATTGTAAGTTGGTCTTTGCTCAACTGAATCCCTGCTTCCTGAAGTTGTGTTAACAACATCTTTTGCTTGAGACATTATATCTTCTTTGATTGAGTAAACGGCCTTGCTATATGATCATTACCCCTTGAACAATTACCTACATAACTCAGAGTCTGTCATTCTGGCATAGCAACTTGGTGCATTAGATTTGACGAAGTCTCTTGTTGATTGTTGGATGGATGGGTAACTTAAAGCAAGTATGGTACTCATGAATGTCAAAGCTTTGTTTTTTAAGTGGATCATCAATTGAAAGAAAGTATGGTGCAGCAAGGCTTGAATCAACTTGTATAGGATCTGTTGATGATTGTAGAGAAACAGCTGGTGCTTGAGATGCTTGTTGATGAATCACTAGAGATGATTGTGGATGAATAACTTGATATGATTATGGGTGAGTCACTTGATATGATTGTAGATGAATCACTTAATATGATTGTGGATGAATCATTTGATATGATTATGGATGAATCACTTGATATGATTGTAGATGAATCATTGATGGTTTAGGATAAATCACTTGAGAAGCTTGTGGATGAAACATTGAAACTTGATGAGGAACACTTTGAATATGTGATTGCGGATTGTAAACTCTCTCATTTATGTTAAACATTTTGAGGTAATTGATGTGTGAAATCAAATTTGTGGACCTTTTGTAGATTAAGTGATTGTTGTTATGGTTTGAAATCAATTAACGTTCACGGGAATTTACAAATCTATGATTTATACCGAGAAAAGAATTAAATATTTTGCCGGATTTTACAAAATCAAGAAGAAACCGTGAAGCAATGATTAATCGTTGTGAAATCGTTGTTGTTGTTGAAGAACTTGAGCTTTTGTTGACGAATAATGAGCGAAAACGATGAACAGTGCACAATCTTTCAACTTAAAAAGGGCCAAGGTGATTAAAACTCAAATAGGGACTAACGGTGCAATTACAATTCACTTTGGATGATTAACGTGCTGTTTTGTAGCAATCAAGGTCTAACGATGTAAAGTTTTTTCAACAAAGAGGGTTATTAGTCAACCAAAGGACGAACTTTGAAATTCATTTGAAACATAGGGACTGCATGTGTCATTTTTGAATTGTAGTTAATTAATAAAACATTTTTCCCACCAGAATGGTTGTCACTTTCGTTTTGAAATTTCATAAAATGAAACGTGTGTAAAATTGATCTCGCAGAGTGGAGCGGTTATCGTCGGTTATATGTGAATACACCACGATGATCGAAACGAGTTCACGATCGTAATGGTATAGATTATAAGTCCCATAATGAACCGACACACAAAACCGAAAAACCAAAAATGTCTAAAAAACTTGAGATTTTGTTTCCTTGAAATTGGTAAATCGGTTCCTAATGCTTCTTAGTAGTTCGGTTCTCACACATTGCTTAGAAGATCGTTGACACACAAAGTTGAGTGGTTCGGTTCCTTAAGTGATTCTAGTTGTTCGGTACCACAAGGATTCAAGTTGTTCGGTACACAAAGTTGTTTGGTTGTCAAAGTTGTTCGGTACCACAAGGATTCGAGTTGTTCGGTACTCAAAGTTGTTCGGTTGTCAATGAAAAACGAGTTGTTCGGTACTCAAAGAAACTTGTTGTTCGGTTCACAAAGAAAAGGAGTTATTCGGTTCCATATGATAACAAGTTGTTCGGTTTCAAGTAGTTCGGTTGCAAGTTGTTCGGTTGACAAAATATCAAACACCTTCTCCGCGTCTTTTTCTTCTCTTCTTTTCAGCCAAGTTTGTCTTTGTTTCGTTCCACAAACCGTGTAGACCACAATAAGATAACCAAACCAGAAAATATAAGCTTGTTTTAACCACAATAAGCTCGAAATAAACCGAATAAGCCTAGACAACAGAAACCCACGAAAACTTTTTTGACAATAAGCTAAAACTCCAACCCAACGTGCATAAAAAACTTATATAAAAAAATTGTTTTCCTACGTAGTAAGATTTGAAACAGTTAAAAACAATAAGCCTAAAATGAAAGAAACTTTATGTTATAAGTATATTAAATCTGATACTGAAACAGTATACGAGATATAATAAAAAACAAGACACAACATCAAACATAAACCTCCATATCATAAGATACGGCCCAAGACAAATTAGTTGTGAATAGAAGATTTTAAAAGAAACGGCCCATAAACAGTTTTGGTTTTAGAATAGTTTAGCAAAACACAAGACAACATAAGTTAAAAAAGATTTATAGCCGTGGCTTATTTATCCCAAAATAAGCTTGAAAATAAGCAAACAAAAAAACAAAAAAATAACACAAAACAAATCACGAAACATTATTGCCAAGATAAACCATGGCGATGATACCAATTGAAGGAAGTTAAATTTCAATCACACTTAATAAATAGAGAGGTGAAAGCTAGAGAGAGAGTTTGGATGGGAGAATCCACTAAAAAACATATATGGCCTGTTAGAGAAATGCATCTAAACCAAACTCTCCATGTGTGGAGGAGGGTTTATATTTACAAGATATGGGCCGGCGGTTTCTTGGACTTTTTATAAGCCGGCCGGTTAGCAATACTAATTATTACATAATATTGTCTAACTATTACAAAGACTCGTGAGATTGATAATGGTCTTCACTTTACTAAAAACTAAATTACTAACATGAATGATCAACCGTAAGCCTTCTTAACCTAATTTAGCTTTTGACTTGTTTTCCTTAGCTTTAGTGGTGGAGATATGTATCCTTGCCAAGCTTATGTCGAAACTAATCACGACCGCAGCCAACTTGAGGTTACTTAATATGTTGCACCTAGAAGAGTTGAGTGATCTGATTGTTTCATTTCTATTCGTGAGTGAGCTTGGTTATGTACAGGTTGACTAGGACAAAACCGATGCTTAAACGGAAAATCCTTCTCGTTTCCTGGGAACATTTCATAAATCGAAACTCTTTTTTATAAAGTCTACTTGAGGACAAGTAGGATTCAAGTGGGGGGATATTTGATGACATCAAATAACGTCACTTTATTATACCATTATCCCATCTATTTTGCCCACTTTTATATAATTATAGCATAATTGGTATTAATTGCTTTAAACTTGAAAATGCAGTATTCAGGGTGTTTTGTGAAGATAAGCTAAAAGGCGCATAAATTGGAGCTAAAACAAAGACATTTGAAGATTTCTGAAAATTCACCAATCGCCGTATCAATAACTAGATAGGGTATCAGCGCCAAGACTTCACAAGAAACGGTTTGTCCAATTCCTAATACGACGTATCCATGCTATCTACATACGCCGTATCCATGAAGATAACTATTCGAAGATACAGTAAATCAAGTAAATTGGGAATGATATCAAAGATTTATTACGAATGTAGCACGCACTCTAAGGAATCCAGTCCAATATGCCATATCGACTTATCTGGATACGACGTATCGAGTATTTTTCAGCAACTATAAATAGAAGACTCAAAAACGAGTTTTCAGTGTACAATATCATATTCCTTATACCATACTTACTGAAAACAAATTTCAGAAGATAAGATCAGCATAAAGGTCCAAGCAAATGATATCCATAGAAGACATCGTGTAATTTTTACTCTCTTAATCGTTCGATTTCAATTGTTTGATTACGCTTGTATAATTACAATGGTTGTGGGCTAATACCCTCGGGTATTAGCCATCTTAATGAAAGTTCAATGTTTGGTTTGTTTTAAAATCGATTTCTTAATTTATCGTTGATTGTTTAATTATGTTTATCACCTCATACTTGTTTATGTGTTTGAATATGCGACCTATCATTCAACTGGGTCTAGTGTTACGGACCAAGTAATCTAGATACCGGGATAGCTCTCCATATCGTGTCTTATATTACTGGACCAATAGGATCACAAATAACGTTCTGTCTTTGTCTTTTGATTATGAGCTTAGTTGGACCGGTAGGTGACCCGTTTATGTTTCAGCAATCATGCTCTTAATTAACTGATAAAGATTGGAATAGTGGACTACCAGTATATAAAACACCTTCAAACAATAAGTGGGTAAAGTCCCGTTGGGCTAGAGTTTTAACAGGATCACCACTGCTTTAATTCTCTAAGATAGATTATAATTAAACTAAAGGATGCTTTATGCGGATGCATTAATTATGACAGGATTAATTGTGTCTAGGTCTTAGGATGATGTCCCGCCTAAGTCTTAAGAATGATATGCCGCTTCGAGATAAGTAAATCATTTCACTAAAACAAACAAACCAGCATTGAACCGGATTTAATATGGCTAATACAGTTTTTTATCATTTGGCTTGTACCGCTTTTCTATCTTCTAATCTTCATCTTTTATGTTTATTGTGTATTGAATTGGTATTTGTCATCACCAAACCTGTGCTAGTCTCTCAGGCTTTACCCCCCATTTCATTAGACAACGTACATAACATAGGTTTAAACAGTAAATAAACTAATTAAAATACTGATAGAATACAAGATTAAATTTCCACTCTTAGTGTTCGACACCTTACTTACCGTGAACTCTATCTTGACCGGGTACACTACTCGTTAAAGTGTTTTAGGTTTGTCGGCTAAATATAAATATAAAACTTGATAATCAAATAATTGACCTACACGACAGCACATCAGCACTCTTTACATCCATTTGAAATAATTTGAAGTCTAGAGCACATGCGTAAGCTAATAATATTCTTATGGATTCTAAACTAGATACGGGTGCATAAGTTTCGTCATAATCAATTCCTTCTTGTTGATTATAACCTTGGACAACTAGCCTAGATTTATTTCTAGATACAACACCATTTTCGTCGAGCTTATTCCTATATACCCATTTAGTTCCAATAATGGTCATATCCATAGGATTAGGGACTAATTCCCAAACATCATTTGATATAAATTGGTTTAATTCTTCTTGCATGGCTAGTACCCAACTTTTATCTTTTAAAGCTTCATTTATATTTTTAGGTTCTATTGTTGAAAGAAAACAAAAGAAATTACTCTTGTCTTGAGCTTGTGATCTAAGAGTTCTTCGATTTATATTACCAATAACATTATCTAGTGGATGACTTTTAGATTCTTTAATGTTTATGATTTCATTGTTTTCTAAAGATTTATCTTCGAGATCATTTCCTAAGGGTTTGTTTTATTAACCTCAATAGCTTCTTCTTTGACTAAATCATCATCCTCCAATGGTGATGTTTTAGGCAGGGGAGGAGTTTCATCGAATGTCACATTTAAGGATTTTTCGACTTTCATTGTTCGTTTGTTAAGAATTATGTAAGATTTACTATTTTGCGAATATCCTAGGAAGACATCTTCGTACGACTTTGGGTCAAACTTGGTGAGGTAATCTGTTGTAGTAAGAATGAAGCATTTGCTTCCAAATACTTTGAAATAATTAAGGTTTGGTTTTCTACCTCTTAACAACTCATATGGGGTTTTTCCTAAAATATGTCTAATGGAAATCTATATTAAAAAGGTTGAAGAAGGGACCGCGTTAACCACCAAAATTTTATTGGACTGAGTTGTTCATCAACATAGTCCTACTCATTTCTTGTAGAGTGCGATTCTTTCTTTCTACTACCCCATTTGATTGTGGAGTACGAGACGGAGAAATTGGTGAAAATCCCATTAAGTTCCATAGTATTCCGAATTGTACTTCATTATCAAATTCCCGACATTGATTCATTCTAATTGATACTATGGAACATCCTAATTTATTTTGAATCATTTTACAAAATATTTTGAACTCTTCGAAAGCTTCGGTTTTATTTCCTAAAAATCTAGTCCATGTATATCGAGAATAGTCATCTACAATTACTAAGGTATAACGATTTCCCCCATAGCTTCGTATGGCGGAAGGGCCAAATAAGATCCAAGGTGAATAAAATTCTAAAGCATCTAGTGTTGATTACCATATTTTTGGCGTTCGACAAAGCAGAACTTGCTTTCTAATTTTGCAAGCGTCACAAAAATGTCGGTCAAATTTAAGCTTAGGTAGATTTCTAACCAACTCCTTAGACGCTACAGATTGAATTAATTGCATATTTGCATGACCTGATCTCCTATACCATAAGGTAGAGTTTTCATCTAAGGTTGTAAGACATATTTTATCTTCTGGTTTATTTCCTAGTTTTATCACATATAAACCCCTTTTTATAATTCCTCTACCTGTGACTTTCTCTAGATTATTTACTAATCGTTTTCAGTAAATATTACTTTGCACTTATTATCCACAATTTGAACCAATACTCAAGCAAGTTAAAATTTTTAGATTATCTACGTCGCAACATTTACAATAATTAAGGATCATGAAAAATCGTACATTTGCCTATGATAGTTACCAGCGCAAAATTACTTTCCAAAGATAACATTACCTCCGTTGTATGCTTGTATGTAAAATAGCCCTCCGTTCCCGTCATGTTTTTGAGCATTCACCTATCTTTAATACCATATTGTCGGCCGCTAAATTAATTCTTAAGCATATCTCGAATCAACGCTTGAGCTACAAGACAAGTTTCGTCTTTATTCTTTTCTTCCTCATCTTTGCCACTATACCCACAACGCTCCTACAATGAAACTCTTTTGATTATTGTTTCTTGATGACTGTTAACACTCTCCATAAGGATGATTTGAATCTCCACATCTAAAACATTTTCTTCACTTTTACCATTTTGTCGTCTCTTCTTCTTATGGCAATGACTTTCTTCAATCTCGTGTTTGTCTATAAATCTTCCCCTCGACTTTTAATAAATTCCTGTAAATTCTCTTCATGGCCAGGGCGTACTCTTCGTCTTCACATTCGTAGGTCTAGCTATCTTCATCACTAATTCCTTTTTTAGCTTTCAAAGGCAAGAGAGATATCTACTTTGTCTCTTTTTGCCTTTGAACATTTTAGAATATGTCTTTATTATTACTTCAAAACTTTTAATATCCAATGATGTTTCTCGAGTGGATATGATGTCAAATCTTTCGATTCCCTTCATAGCCGTAACCTTTGCGCGCATTTAGGAATGGAAGTACCCGTAAAAAATTTCCTAACATAATTCTTGCTAGAAAAAACCTTCAATCAATCTTTTAGACTAATAATAAAGTGTAAATCTAGCAAATGACTTGTCTATCGATTTTCTCTTACCGGAATCGTAATTGTTCATAATTGTTGAACACGAAGACCTATTTTATTATCTACTTGACTAATACCTTGGTGAATAGTCTTCTTATAGAATCTCTTTACCCTCATAGAAAGCATGGCCACCTGCCATTTAAGGTCCATTTCTTCCAAATCATCATGATCAATCTGCTCTAGGTCTTCATCATCCAGTTGTGGACTATTTGACTGATTAGCAAAGAATGAGAACATTAGATCATCAGTATATGATGATGAAGAGGCTTGTCCCTGAGAATTATGGCCTGATGCAGTAGAAACACCATTAGCAGTATTAACTTCATTACTGCTGCTAGTGTCTTCTGCAGAGAGAAAGGCCACATTCTGAGAGTTTGAAGATGATCCAGAGGAACCTTTGATATCAGCTTCAAACACTTTTAGGTTATTGTATAGATCATCAATATCCAAATCATCTATACCATCTTTGTTCCTCATAATCAAGGCTACATTGTTCCATGATGAAGGTAGAGCTCTTAAAAATTTCTGATTTGCATCTTCATTAGGAACAGCTGCACCATGAACTTCTAGAAGGCTGATAAGTTTTTGAAACCTATCATATGCTTTATCTAAGCCTTCTGTGTCAGATACAGAAAAGTTTTCAAATTGTTGCTTCAAAACAGTCTTCTGCATCTTCTTAGATTCAACATTGCCACCAAATCTACTCTTGATAGCAGCCCACAGAGACTTTGCATCCTTTATTCCATGGAACCTCAGTTGATACTCATCAGGAATAGCCAAAAGCAAAATGCTTTTAGCTTTTCTTTCTCTTTGTCTTTGTAATAGTGCTTGAGCAGTCTTTGGAGGTACTTCAGTTTCAATACCTTTTTCATCAGTTGTTACTTGTATAGGACCATCACCATTCAAGATCACTTGCCACAAACTATAATCTGTGTTAGTGAGATACTGCTCCATCCTCATGCTCCAAAGGGTATATTCACCCTTCTTGAGGATAGGAAGTTTTACAGTAGACACCATTTGAGGAGATTCTACTGGTGCTATTTGTGTTGCAGGTTCTTCACCAGACATTGTGTATTATAGGAAGAGATCTAGATCTGATAAAGTTCTTCTTATTCAGAGTTTCTCCACAAGCTCTGATACCACTTGTGAAGTCCCAATGAAACGGATCTTCTTTAGCCTGTTAAAGCTTAGTTAACTTGGATAAATCCAAACTAACTATATGAGAAACTATGATTATGAATACTACAAGTTATGCGGAATCTAACTTGCAATACTAAGAAGAACAATGAATACTAAACTTGAATATATTGATTGCAAATATTCTGTCAAGGTTTACAGAATAACTAACTATGAGATATGTGTTTTCTATGAAGATTGATATCTCTAACTATGCCATAGGGTTCCTTTTATACACTAAGGAAAACCCTAATGGGCTTACAAACCGCGTTAAGTGATCATGCATATCTATTCCTAATATATCTCATGCATATCACATAAGCAGTACTAACTTCTTATACTAACAGTACTAACTAACTAACTAGCAGTACTAATGATCTATCATTTTGTACTGGCAGTACTAACTATAACAAACAGTACTAACTATTACAACTAGCAGTACTAATGACTTAGTTTATATTCTTCAATCTTTAGTAGCAGCACAAATCTTCAAATAGCAGTACTAAGTAGTACTGACAGTAGTAACTCAAAATTCCTAACAATCCCCCCATAAACTTGATATTTACTAGTCAATCATCAAGTTTCTTCAGTTTAAGCTTCTCGGTCATTAGGAGGATGTATTCAAACATTTTACTACTCATCAAGCATTGATTTGATGATCTTGATAAGCTCAAATTCCATAGTACTTTCTTCCCCAGCTTCTAACTGTAAGTTCAGCATCTTCTTTAATAATTTCTTGATCAGTGGGTACTTTTTCTCTACTAGCATATAAATCTTCATAGATGTACCATCCATAAACAGAGTGTGAAATTGTATAATATTGGATTTATCTTGTCACTACTAATCCTCCCCTGTTTGGATGCATCCTCCTCATCTAAAATCATCATCTAAAAGATTCACAACTTATCTAATTTCCTCCTCTTGAATGTATGAGTTGCTTGACTTCCTTTGTCTTTCTAATCTCTTGACTCATTTCATTAGTCTGAGGATCTCCACAGTTTGAGCATCCTTCTCTTTCTCCAAGTCAAGCACCTGTTTTGACAATTTTGTACACATAGTCATCAATTCCTGTAGTTTCAGTCTACCCTCATCACTTCCAGGTGTGTAACCTCCTGGGAGAGGTAAATCATGGGGTGTGATTGGTACATTAGCCGTCAATTCAAATTGATGTTCCATCATGCCCTTCCCACTTCCAGATGTGTGACATTTTAAGAGAGGTGGTTCATTAGGCTTTTCAAGCACTCTCTCAGACCTAGTCTGAGCAGGAGTACCCCCATGGTTTCTTGGCGCCTGGGACTGCCACCTGTATCTATTCCCTGAGGAATGTCAACATTAAGCATTGCCGTGGATTGGGTCTTAAAAATGTTATCACTGTCATGTGCTGCATCTAAGCTAGCAACAGTAGTGATAGTCCTTTCCACACTGTCACCCCCTCCGTTTGGACAGCCTCATCTGCTCCATGGTTTAGAGGCACAATAGTCTAAGGTAACTCAGTGTCCTTTTTGGTTATCCTATGTTTTTGAGTCCTTCTTTTTCTTTGATAAGTAAATAGATGTGGGAGTATTTGCTCAATGTGAGCTTCAGTTTTGAAAAACGGGTAGAGGTGTTTCAGATTAAAGTGGTTCTATTAGAAGTTCAGAAACATTTCTTTGTCAAGTAGAGGGTGTTGGTTACGGTTCAGGAGGTGTTGCTGGACCTTCACCCTCAGGTGCTTGGTTATGCACCAACAATATTAACGGTAACAAACAATACTAATATTAACCTGTCAGTATTAATATTAGTCTAACAGTATAAACTTGTTCTCCAATAACTATACAATAATGTCACACCCCGCCAAGGCGGAAACGCGAGGCATAACATGAAAGATATTAACATAGCACATGGTATCTTTATAGAGGAATACTAAATAGTGTAATAAAATGCAAAAGACAAACGTGTTGATACCATCCAACAAAAAAAACCATACGACAAATTATAAATGATAAGTATTTACCTATACCAGTTTATTACTATCAAACAAAGTTAGAAATCAAATCAACATATTGCTCTCAATTAAAACGGCATAGAAAATCATAGTTCTTCAATTGCAATTATGGTCTCATAGGAGCTTCTCCTAACATCAATTTAGATCCTGAGTAATGAAAACCGATGCTAAAACGTCAACACTAGCGATGGTGAGACTGCCTTGGTTATAGACTCAACTCAAAAACATTTAAAAAATTCACAACATTATGTGATAAAGATAAACAGTTGCATGCATCTCCTGACTATACAAACTACACATCAACAGTCCAATTCAACAACAATTTCAAATCCAATAGAGCTCAAAAAAATAGCTCAACTCAATAATAGCTCGGCTCAACAAGTGGGGAAGGAAAGATCACGATCCAAAGCCAACCGGCTCCACTTGTCTACTCATAAAACATTATGCACGTATAGCCACTGCACATGCATTTTTTTAGCTCAACCATGAATATCAGTACTATATAAATCTAAATACTCAAGATCGTTTCCAACCAATGCAAAATCTTAGAAATGATAGGGCTAACGAACAATTCATGTGTGCGCAGGCTACAAGAATTCAAATCCTTCCTTAACAAATATACCACAATAAAAGCTATGATACATCGGTAAGCTAACGCTTAATCCAATATAACAACCTAATGATGGTTTTTTTTACTATTCCCGTTTTTACTATTCATCCATAAATAATTTTTTTTATTTTCTTTATTATTTACTAAAAGAACTTGAAGTTTGATAATTTATAAAAACCATAAACTATCTCCAAAACCTTCTTTCGCAAAACCTACGTTTTACGCTTTCTAAAAATAACTTTTCATTTCCAAATTCACTTTCTATATATGGAAAGTTTACCAAAAACTCTCATATTTTAACAAACTCATTTCTTTCACAAATGACACGCTTCACATTTTAATCCATCACCTAGACAACCACTTATTAACCAAAACAATTCTTTCAAAATACTAATTCAATTCCATTATCACTATAAGTGATAAAAATGAAATTTCTCCATCAAATAACTCATTTCTCTTAACTTAACCTCTAAAACCTAAACTTATCTTAAATTACTAACACAAAAATACGTATAAGTATAAATACTTACACATTTAACACAAAAATGCTAAAATCTCAATAACCATTTCCTCGTCGTCACTCAAAAGTGAAACGAAATAACCTCACAATTTTAAAACACAAATCCAAGCCTAATGAGACCTTTTCACCATTATTCCAATCTTATTGAGATGATCACACTCAATAAATGGATTACCAATACCTCATAATAGCACACATAACACATAAAATCACATAAACCGTACGTTGCAACAGACACATAAGTCAACACTAATGGTTTGACTAACCTGCTCAAGTCACGGTTGTTACATTATCCCCACCTTGAGAAAATCTCGTCCCGAGATTTAACTACTCGAGGCAATATCACTATCGACAAACAACTAAGGACACTTAGACCTCATTTGATCCTTGCGCTCCAAAGTAAATACAGGACCACGCTTTGAATCCCAACGAACTTTCACTAATGCTATCTTACTATGCTTTTCGAAACATCATACACCCTTCAAACTGAATACTCTGAGTAACACGCACGAGAATGGAAAGACCGTAAGAAGTCAAAAAGACAAAGTCAAAGTCAACAAAAGTCAAAAAGTCAAAGTCAACCCAGATGAGCATTGGAAAGGCATCGAAAACCGAAACCCAAAAAAAACTAAATTTGCAAAAAGGTGGGCCCCCTCGTACCCACCCAGTTAGGCCCTGGTCAGCCACTTATAATTTACAAAGCCTTATAAACCCTTAAACCTTACCAAAAAGCCTAAGCCTTTATAACACCCGGCCCAACAACAAAGCCCATTCACCCTTATATAACTTGCTCCCGTTTATCCCTTACCCCATTTTATAATTTAACAAATACCCCTGTTATACCTTTAAGGACTAACGGTGGCAAGACAACAAAAACTTCAAGGCCAAATATTACAGAAACAATGATTGTCTTGTGATAGTTGTTAAACTATACTTACTTTAAAAAGGCCCAATTCAACCCAAAACGGATCAAAAATGTGCTTGTATCTGAGTTTTATGTGTGCAGGTATGGATATGTCAAATATTGCAAGAAAACAGTCAAAAACGGACACGAGAACGGATGAGTGATCAAGAAGCTAAAGAAATCAAAGCCGAAGCCAGAGAGATCATGCCTCAGCCTTCTACAGTCAACTGCAGCTAAACCACAGTCAACCAAAGCCCAGCTCCATTGTTTTATAAATTCAGGGTCTGATTTTGCAATTTATGAAAGTTGTTTATAAACCTAAAAAATGGATTTGCCAAACACAAGGGCCGAAGTTGAAATTACCCTATAGTTATAAAAAGGCGCGGGTCAAAGTCCGGGTCAAATAAACCCATGGATCCCCAATCAACCAATGAGAGTTTAACCCCCAACCCAATTAAACCCGACCCTACCCTACCCTACCCGGTTAAACTTATAACCCTTTTTACACTTACTATTCACCACACTCTCCCCAAATCGGATTAAACTTACTCACACACACATGAACACACTCAAGAAACACCTTAGCCCTAGTTTATAAACCTTCACCCCACCTTAAATTAACCTTAGGTTGAATCCACCTCTCCGCAACCCTTAACCATCTGTCACTATCAATTAATCCCACCACCCAATCCACCCGGAAAACAATGAAGAAAATGAAGTGTAATGTGATGTGTGTGATTGGTTACACTCACATAACTAACAGATCACTCCTTGGCCACAGATCATGATCCGGTGCACACATCTTTGATCGAACGGCTTATATGCAAGATCGAGGGGAGAGAATGATTGAAGGGTCAAGATGAAGAGGATAGAAGGATCTAGTAGATGGTAAGAGGTGAAGCTTCGGGTATAAATACCCCTCAATCCAGCAGTTAAGATATAGAATAATTTTTAGGGGTTAATTTTCAGGTTAATTTTCATAGTTTTTTCTTAAAAGTACATTTTCTTTTTAATGTTATTAGATTTTGTTTCACGATTGTACGAACTTATTTCAGTTTTAAAGATAAAAAAATAATTTCATATAAAAAAAATTCCTGTGACTCTATTTAAAATTCTGTCAAAAATATTTGTGTTTGTGTTTGTTATGATGAAGGCTTGGAGTCTCTTAGGTATTGGATGCTGCTGAGACTCAATGTTTTAGAGCTAAGGGTTAGCATATAGGTTTAGATTAGGTTTTTGTTGAAATCGAGATTGGCTTATAGTTAATAAGCGTAAGACTCACTCAAAACAGATAGCTTGATTGTTGTTTCCTGTTCATGATCGCCTGGGAAACACCAAAGGTACACACTATTTATTTAATTGTTTTTACATTTTGTTTTTTTTCTGATTTCTTAATAAGCTGCCTATTATCTGTTCCTAAGTAATCTGTTTGAGGTATAGCTTAAATAAGCTGTTTGGATTTGCTAATAGATGAATAACAGATTTTTATTTAAGTATAAAAATTTTGTCATGTGTCCCTTGAAGTTGCTATGTTACTTAGTTTAAGAGGTAAATTTACTAAGCTGCTAGGCTTATAAGCAAATAAGCTTAGTCAGCTTTATTTCAAATAAGTTAAGTTAAGGGATTTATAAAAGTATACTTAAAAAGTTTAGGATATTAACTATTTTTATATAATAAGGATACTGAGTGATAGTAGTTAGGGAATTCAGGGGTCATGTTCTGTCCACTTTAAAGTTTTTTGTTAGTTAAAAAATTTGCATATTATCCTTGTTAAATGCGCAGTTAGATCCTTAGTTAATTTACATAGTTAGTCCTTGTTAAATGCGCAGTTAGTCCTTCGTTAGTTTTAATTGTTTAGTCTAGTATTTGTCCCAGTCAGGGACTATTTCTGTCATAAGATTCAAACTTTGTGTTTTTTTCTATAAAACTTAATGTTTGGGGCCGCCTACCCCTCAACTTTTGCTTCGTGTCACTTTTAACCCATGGTGTTTAGGGCGGATTTCATTAAGCTTATAAAAATAGTTTTTTATAAATAATAAATTAGGTTTTTAGTTTTAAATACTTAAATTAGTTTAACAATTCACGTCCATTAAAAATTAGGGCTTTTAATAAAATTAATTTTTGCATTATTTCTTTTTATAAAGAATAATTTTTTATATAATTTTTTAGTTAAGTTTATATTTTTAATTTTCGAATTTAGTTTTTAAAATATTTCGTTTTTCAAAAATCAAAAAAAAAAAAAAAAAAAGATTTTTTAGTTTTAAAATCACATTAAAGGTTTATTTATTATAGAAAATAATTTATCTTTATTTTTAAACATTAATTTCAAACCGTTAGTTTATTTTTTAATTTCACCTTTAATTTTACATCTTTTTAAATAGAAAAAATTAGTAAATAAACAATGTTTAATTCTCACTTTTAAGTAATTTAAGAATTAAATCAGATTTAAAAAGTATTTTTCTAGTTTTATTATCAATTTAATTTCTATTTTTAGAATTTAATTTAGATTAAATAGTATTTAATTCATAAAAAAAAATTCCGAAAAGCCCTTAAAAAATATTTTTCTTTTTCTAAAATTTTCTTTGCTTCATTCAAATCAGGATTGAAACCTAAACGTGGTTTCCATTGCACTAGTCATTGGGGAAACGACCCGGGTGATCATACTTGCCCGGTTTAATATACGTATTTTATATTATATTATATATATTTTTTTTGAGAGTGAATTTTATCAAGGGTAACTTGGTAACTTTCTTAATTACTCTCGGGATTATATTATTTTATATTATATTTTACGTGTATAAAACTACGAATCACTTTGCAACACACTTATACACTTTCAGGGACCTTTCTTGCCATTCCCAAAACTTCAAATAACAGCGAGAACACTATTCATCATCTCCCTGGATAGTGTCCTCACTTCCAGAAAAAACATCATCCCCCTTTCTTCTCCCCTATGTCGACCAACCTTATCCCATCCCGCACAACTGCCAATTGCCACCTTGGCAATCCTTAGCGCCCCTATTCATTTAAGGAAAATGACAAGAAATCAATGGCTTTGATCATACAACTTGGGGAACACTCAAATTTGGATGGCTAAGATGATATTTGAGCTTATACTCACACAACAAACACACACGGCTTCCCTCTCAGCAAAGAAGCACAAGACCTAGAACCTTCATTAGTGTAGTATAAATAGGCTCATTTGTAAGCCTTTGGGCATCAAGTTTTTTAGTAGTTTTCAGCTTATATTTTAATGTTTTCTAGTTTATTGTAATCTTTTTTTAAGCCTTGTACTGATTTATAAAGTTTAATGAAAAATTGAGTTTTTATGTTATAATCCTGTTTCTAAGTTAAAGTTTATTATGTTTTAAAACTGTTTCACAAGCTCACAAAAGCTCTTTTTACAACTTTCTTAAGCTGTTAACTTAAGCATTGTAAGTTTTTCCATAACTTATAAAGCTTAAGTCCTATTTCACCAAAAATCACTCAAAAAGCTCAAATGGATGATAAGCTTACAATGGAAGAGCTTATGGGTTTTACTAGCTTGTTTCTAACAAGCTAGAGCTTGTAGAATAGCTCTAAGAGCACTTGTTTGCCCTGTTTAAGCAAGGGCTTTTGTAAGTCTTCATTTTTCCATTTTTAGCTTATCTACTGTAGAATTGCTTATTTGTGCTTATTGCCTGCTTATCTTTGCTTATTTATGCTTATTTGTGATGTTTAATGCTTATTATGCTTGTCTTGTAGTTTAGAAGTCATTAGTTTAAGTTTTCTTAAAATTCTGTCTATTTTAGCTTATAATTGCATAATCTGTCTCAGCTTATTTAAGTGCTTATTTGTTGTTGAAGTTTGCTTAAAAGTATCTAATATACCTATTTAATATCTGGTATTTGCAAAGTTTGGCTTTAAATCAAAGTTTTCAAGTTTAAAAAGCATTTTAAGTTTTTAAAGGGGTGTTTGGTTTAACTGATTTCATGGGTTAAAATGGGTCAAAATAGCATTTTGACACTTGAGTCAGTTTAGTTTAGCTATAATTAGTCCTAAAAATCAGTTTGTTTAGGTTTTTAAGTGTTAAATCTCATTTTCAAGGTTTTTAGAGTTTATGGTTTGAAACTGTTAGCTTATAACCCATTGCATTTGCTTATTTGATTGTGCTTTTTCTTATTGAGCTTTTTGTGTTGTTTTTGTGTTTATGCATGTGTTAAAAGAGGTTAGAAACAAAGCTCATAGGCATGCATTTGTTAATTTTGTGTTTTCGCCAAAACTGTCTAAGTTGCTAAGTGTTTGAAAGTTTGAAAATCAGCTTTTTAATTTGATCATTGTGGCTTATTCTTAATTTTAAAATAGTTTTAGATTGATGATATCTTTTTTTAGTGTTGATGTATTGTTCTTTGAGGTCAACTATCGTTTTGTATGTTAATATGTTTATAAGTATCTGTTGTTTGCTTTTTTTTAAGCTCAAAATTGTGGTTATTGTTAAGACATATGCAAAAAGTACAATATTGTCTATGTGTTGAATCATGTAGATAGCCTTTTTCATGAAGCTTTTTTAAGTGTTCTTATTGACTTTCAAAATGTTTTTATATTGTTGCTTATTGTAGCTTTTTGGCCATTATTCTTAGATGTGGGTAATAACCACAAACCCATAATGGATCCTTTTGCTAGCTTATTTTTAAGCTAGAAAAGTCCCTATTGGCCCTTTTGCTTATCAGTTTTGTCCAAAAAGCTATTTCCTTATTTAGGCTTATCAGCTTATTGCATTTGCTTAATTTGTGTTCCATTAAGCTTATTAGGTTAGATTAAGCCCATTTTAGCTCTATCTCTTAAGTTTAGTAGCTATTTTTAATCTTATTTTCTTTTGACTAGAAAATTTAAGTGTTTTAGCATTTTATGTCACTTTTAGCTTAAATTAGCTTATTATCTTAGCTTATTTTGTTTGAATTTGCTTATTAGTTGTTAGTGCTTATCTGTTTATGCTTATTTTGCCTTTACCTTTGCTTATTAGAGCTTAACTTTCTTAACAGTTCTTTAAAAAATTAAAAAAAATGGCATGTAAAACACATTTGGGAATTGGGGGAAGTCAAGGGTGAGCAGGACTCGAACCCGAGACCTCACCCCTATTCGACCAAACGTTTTATACACACACTCCCTCTACCACTCGCCCTTGGGACTTTTTCAGTCATCTTTTGCAAAATCTATTATTTATACACGTTTTGAGCTCTTTTGTGTAATAAGCTGTTTTTGGCTTATTTCACAGCTTATTCGACAAGCTGTTTTCACCACTTCATTTTTCTTAGATCCCTCATTGTTCAAGCTACTTTTGCTATTTTTTTCAGAATTTTTATAAATAGTTTAGTATTTTTAAACATTTAATTTCATTAAAATCGTTTTTAATTCATAAAAAATTATAAAAAAGTCAAAAAAATATAATTCTTTTTTAGAAAATTTTCTTTTAACATTTAGAACCTAGGAAAATTAGATTTGCTTTCGTAGGGTTTAAATTGCAATTTTTTTTAAAGAACATGATTGAATCCCGTTCACGTTTTAGTGATTTTAAGCTTAAATCTTTTCCGTTTTTAGTCTAGTTTTTTTTGTTCTAGCTTTTAAGTTAATTAAGACTTATAAAAACCAAAAAGATCAATTTAGGACTTAATTTTGATAATTTAGGGGTTTTAGGTCCCGTTTAGGATTCTCGTTTTGCGTTTCTAGTTAAAATTTGTCTTCCCTTAAGTGTTTTTAAGTTTTTGCCTTAATTTTCTCGTAGTTTTAGAAATCAAATCAAAATCTTTTCCCATTCAAACATCAATTCTCAAAACGACTCTCGACTTTCAATTGCATTCCTCGTTGGGGAAACGACCCGGGAATCATACTCCCGGATTACTATAATTGTGATTTTTTGATTATTACCCTATATATTTATATATTTATTTATATTTATATATATTTATAAAAGGTAGTGGTCAATCTTTGATCAATAACCCTCAAAATCAAAACATTAAATCATCCAATTATCCAAAATACGCTAGGAGAATCCTATATTTTCATTTATTAATCTTGATACGCATTGTTATTCATTATGTGTTCATTTTGTCGTGGTACGCTTGTTGATTCTTTCGTTTGCGTTTTCTATCGGTACATATATTCTATCCTTTCTTTTAAGGATTCTCATGACAATTGATCCACATCTCTTTTCATCTGTGAAATCCCTTATATATTTCGTAGCATTTAATTTAATGTTCGGTTGCTACCGTATTATTTTATTCTGGATCTGATTTTAGTTTCATCTCCACTGAATTCGTGCCCTATTTAAATGTGAAACCTAGTAATTTAAAACTTGATTATGTGTTAGAAGTGGCTAATGGTAAGAAGATAGAAACTGATAGGATTATTCGTGGGTTCAAACTAGAACTAGGAGATTCCATGTTCACTATAGACTTGATACCTTTTGGTCATGGAAGTTTTGATGTTATTGTGGTTATGGATTGGTTGTCTAGACATAAGGCTGAGATAGTCTGTCATGAGAATGTGGTTAGGATACCTTTAGCAAACGGAGAAGTACTTTGAGTGCAAGGGGAACGTGCCCCAGAGAACTCGAAGACTTTGATGAGCACAAAATTAGATGAAACGGAAGTTAGGTGATATCCTTATTGTACGAGATTTCTTTGAGGTGTTTCCGGAAGACTTAAAGAGGTTACCGCCTCAACGCCAGAACAAGGGATTTATTCGACCTAGTCACTCTTCGTGGGGAGCGTCGGTGTTGTTCCTAAAGAAGAAGGACGGATCATTTCGTTTGTGCATAGACTACCGAGAGTTGAACAAGCTGACTGTTAAGAACGGATATCCACTTCCCAGGATCAAAGACTTGTTCGACCAATTGCAAGGCTCGCGTTATTTCTCTAAGATAAATCTTTGATCTGGTTATCATCAGTTGAGAGTGCATGAAGAAGATATTCCGAAGACTGCCTTTAGGACGCGGTATGGACATTTTGAGTTTACGGTTATGCCTTTTGGGTTAACCAATACACCAGCGGTTTCTGGACTGCTGAACCGGGTGTGCAAGCTCGGTATTTAGACAAGTTTGTCGTTGTGTTTATTGATGATATCTTGATCTACTCAAAGTCTAAGGAGGAACATGAGGTTCATTTGAAGTTAGTGTTGGAACTGTTAAAGAAAGAGAAGTTGTTTGCCAAGTTTTCCAAGTGTGAATTCTGGCTACAAGAAGTTCATTTTCTCAGACACGTGGTTAACAATGATGGAATTCATGTGGACCCTAGTAAGATAGAAGCAGTAAAGAATTGGAAGGTACCTAAGACACCATCCGAGATACGGTCATTCTTGGGATTGGCAGGTTACTATCGACGTTTCATTGCAAATTTTTCTAAGGTTGCTAAACCCCTTACTTCACTTACTCGGAAGAATCAAAAGTATGAGTAGGGCAAGGAACAAGAGGAAGCTTTTCAGATATTGAAGGATAATTTGTGTAGTGCACCAATATTGTCATTGCCGGAAGGATTTGAAGACTTTGTAGTTTACTGTAATGCGTCGAATCAAGGATTTAGTTGTGTGTTGTTGCAAAGAGACTAGGTAATTGCATATGCATCATGGCAACTGAAGATTCTTGAGAAGAATAACTTACCACTGATTTGGTGTTTGGATCAATGGTTTTTTGCTTCTTTAAGATTAGGAGGCATTACTTATATGGGACAAAAAGTATTATCTACACTGATCATAAGAGTCTACAGCCTATTTTTGACCCAAAGAAGTTGAATATGTGCCAACAAAGATGGATTGAGTTGTTTAGTGACTACGACTGTGAGATTCATTACCATCCGGGAAAGGCGAATGTAGTGGCTGATGCGTTTAGTAGGAAGGAAAGAGTGAAACCGAGACGAGTAAGAGTAATGTCTATGAGTATTCGGTCAAGCGTTACGGACAAGATATTGGTTGCTCAAGGTGAGGCGTCTAAGGTAGAGAACGCGACAGTAGAAATGTTGCGTGGCCTGGACCAACAAATGGAAAAGAAAGAAGATGGTGGTTTATATTTTATTGACCGAGATGGGATTTCATTGATAGGTGATGTAAGGACAATAATTATGGACGAGGCGCATGCATCAAGGTACTTTGTACATCCGAGAGCGGATAAGACGTGTTATGACCTTGGAGATATGTTGAAGTAGGATATTAGTCTACATTATGTTAGACGATTGTCTGTCTTGTTCAAAGTAATAAAGGCTGAACATCAAAGACTTTGGGTTTTGTTTCAACAGCTATGAAGATACCTGAGTGGATATAGGATAGAACACAATGGAATTTTATCACTAAGTTGCCGAGGTCAAGTAGTGGGCATGATACAATTTGGGTAATAGTCGATAGACTGACTAAGTCAACCCATTTTCTAGCTAACGAGAAGATTACAAGATGAGAAGTTGGCAAGGATTTATATTGATGAGATAGTAGCACCCACCACAAGTCCATGCCCCACAACTAAAGGCGTGGTAGTTTCGGTATTCGTCTTGTCGCTATCTCAGATTGTGATGGAAGATTTACTTTACGGTTTTGGCAGACGTTGCAGAAAGCGTTAAGAACACGATTGGATATGAGTATGGCTTATCATCCTCAGACGGATGGACAGTGGCGTTACAATTGTTGGAGGATATTCAAGAGCATGTGTAATTGATTTTGGAGGAAGTTGGGATATTCATCTACCCTTAGCTGAGTTTTACTATAACAATAGCTATCATTCGAGTATTCGATGTGCTCCATTTGAGGTGTTATATGGAAGGAAGTGTAGGTCACCTGTTCTTTGGGTTGAAGTTGGGGAAATTCGGTTAATTAAACCATAATTGGTACAAGAGACAACTAATAAAGTTATACTAATTAAGAAAAGGCTCAAGGCAGCTAGAGATCGTCAAAAGAGCTAAGCGGACAATAGGTGTAAATCGTTAGAGTTGAAGTGGGCGGTCAAGTGAATTGAAAGTGTCACCTTGGAAAGGTGTAGTGTGTTTTGGAAAGAAAGACAAGTTAGCACCGAGGTATGTAGGACCATTGAGGTTCTTGAAAGGATTGGTCTTGTAGCTTATCGTTTAAGGTTGCCTTAGGAGTTGAGTAGTGTACACGATACATTCCATGTGTCAAACCTTAAGAAGTATCTGGCGGGTGCAAATCTGCATGTGCCTTTAGAGGAAATTAAGGTAGACAAAACCCTTCGTTTTGTTGAGGAACCTGTAGAGATTATGGATAGGGAAGTTAAGAAGTTGAAACGTAGTAGGATCCCAATCGTTAAGGTTCGTTGAAATTCTAAGCGTGGACCTGAGTTTACTTGGGAACGATAGGATTTTATGAAGGCTAAGTATCCGAATTTGGTTGTTGATCGCGTTGATGAAAGTACTAGTTAAATTTCGGGATGAAATTTCCCTTAGAAGGGGATATTGTGACAACCATGATTTAGCGAGGTTAGTTTAACCATAACTTGCATAGCTTTATGTGTTTTGATTTATGTGTAAGTCGTTTTGGTGTTATAGGTTATATGGTATATATATGTTATTATATAAGTTTGAGATAGTAGAAATGAATGATTTAGTCATTTCATTTCGTATGTGATGGTGATTCGGAAGTATAGTTATTTTCATTATTTTATCATCGGTAAAATTGAAGAAGTATGTATCGTTAAATTTCGAGTTAGGGTTAAGTAGTGAATTGAGATTTATAATGAATTTAATAAATAAAAATAATTTGAGAAAAGTGATATTAAGTAGTAAAAGTGTTTTTATTTTAAAGTGTGTATTTATTTAAAGTTAAAGTAAATAAGGTGTATAAATAGTTTTGTATTAAAAAAAAATATATATATAAATTTATAGGAGGGGACGAACTAATCACGAAAATTTTTATATATAATATATATATTTATTATATATATATATATATAATATATATATTTATATTTATATATTTGTAGGGATCTAGTGAGAAGTGATATTAAATAAGAAGTGGTTGAGAATTGACTAAAATCATTATTTGAGGACGACAACGACTTGAATTAGATGCATTTCTATTTATTTAGATGCACATTTTGGTATTGAACAGTTTAACTTGATGTGTAAGATAGTGCAAATTTGATTTTGATGATCTTCGGCACATGCAGAAGAACAAAAAAATAAAACTGCATTCTAATATTACGTATTTGCATCGAATTAAAAAGTCTAGAAAACACATTATGATGCGTTATAATGCCATCTAAGATTTGAGATGCATTAATTTAAGTCGGAGCATCTCGGATATGAGGTTATAGGTACTTTTATCCTTCTTATTTTAAGAAATTTCTTATTTGATCCTAACTCTCTCTCTCTCTCTCTCTCTCTCTCTCTCTCTCTCTCTCTCTCTCTCTCTCTCTCTCTCTCTCTCTCTCTCTCCCTATCTCCACATATATATATATATATATATATATTGGGGGTGGTTGGATCGGCTATGAAAAAAGAAATAGGAAGGGAGAAGATCGAGTTCAATTAGGAAACAATTTTTTTTGTTATTATCCAAAAACTAGTATAAATACACCCATAACCTTAAACCCTAAAACACTTTTATTCTCTTCCTCTCTTGTGATGTCGATCGGCTCACAAATGAAGACAAGGGATGAACGTCAAAAAAATATTCAAGAATTTCTAGTGTGGTAGTTAGAAATCGTGGTGTGTTGTGATTAAAAGTTTTAAGGTATGACCTTTTAAATTAATTTTTTTTAATTCAACATATTGTAACTTTTAAATTGATGGAATTAGGGTTTCATAAAAATACAGAAAACATGTTGGTAATATCATCTAGAATCATTTAGGGTATAATTATTAGCGTATGGATGTGTTTGGTTAGGTTTAATTGTTGTTAAATTCGGAATTAAAACTAGGCAGATTTTTAGGTCAACTTATAAGTGTCATAACTTGGTCATACAGAAAGCTTTTAATAATTTTCTTGAGCCTAAAATTAACCACAGAGAGTCTACTTTTCAAAAAATTGGTTTCGTGAATTTTCAGTAAGTGGAGTTTAGTCAAATAAATTTTAAAAGATTCGTTGTCGAATCTGAGTTTTCAGGTCAGATTTTGTATTGTGTTTGTGAGATCAAGAACCATATCAAAACGTATTTTTAATTGACGGGGTTAGTACTGTAGTAATTTCACGATGTATAGGATTTTACAGAATTTTTCTAGATTTTTATAAAAGGTCTAAGTTGGTCTGGTCAAGCCATACTTTTGGGAGGTTAAATCAGATCCGTTTTTAGACACTTTGTGTTGTTGGATTTTTAGAAAATAGTAAAGCTTATTAAATAATTATGGGAAAAATAAGGTAATGGTATAATATGTTGAACTTATAGAATATGAAGTATGGAAATTTATTAAGGTCATTTAGTGTTTATAAAAATTCATTAAGTAACTATTAAAATCAGCCAAAAACGAGAAAGCATGAATAAAAGAATAAAAGGTGTTTAGAGTATAGTTAAGACATGGGTGGTTTGGTGTAATGTTTATAAGCATAGTATAGACATTATAAGTCCATCAATTATAAGGTTACATGAGCTAGGGCTGTAAAGCCTTGATCATGAATAACCGTTAGTCGTATTGTGTAGATTTTTGGCTTGGAATTTGCGTGCGACTACGTGAAGCTTGAGGTGAGCATTCATAGCCCCTTTTTAATTGTTTTCTTGGGGTGGAAATGATACTAAATTGGTTTTGAAATATTTTAAGGGTTGTGATAAATGTTTTTGTTTGTTTTGGACATTACTTAGTATTATTGCTTATGTGTTGCGGATTTGGATCGGAGGGGTACGCCTACCTAATGTATGATGAGTTTATGGATCAAAGGGGTACGCCTACCCATATGATGTGTATAAGTTGTTGATTTATTTAGGTGAGCTTGGTTTGATGCCAGTGTTAATCAAAGCCTAAATGTGTATTGGATTATGTGGTATTAATTACTTGCATATGTGTATAGTACTATAGTATGTCCTAATGTCTTGAAATCGCAGCGAGAGTAAGTGTTTTGTTTTAAACCTATGAATCTCACCAACATTATGTTGACGTTTTTAAGTATCATTTTCAGGTGAGCATAGAGAAGTTAAGGATGTTAAGGTGCGTGGCTAGTGAGACCTTAGGATTTGCATCATGAAGTCTTCTTTTTTGGAGTCTTCGTTTCTTATTTTTGTACTTGAGTTATTTTGTTTTATGATGACATTTATTTTGGATTTTTATTCTCAAGTCTATGTGTTGTGTATGCGATTAACCTCAATACAAGACCCCTCTTGTGTTTGGTATCGTCATAACACTTGGTTTTTAATATAATGCATTTTAGACATTCTCTATTTTTGACATCAATGTGTTGTGATGATGCTTATATTGTTATGCCTCGCGATTCTGCCTTGGCGGGGTGTGACACCTTTAGCTGTTTTCGGTTTGTAAGGACCATCCTTAATACATTGTATGTAACAAAGGTTTTCCTTCCGTAAATAGCAAAGCATACGCTTTTTCCATTTGTTGAATTTTCTAGGCTCTAGACGAGGAGTAACAGCAGAGTAGCTACCCCCCTTTCTTGTCTACTAGATGGGATACATTACTTATAACAGCCATTTAGGATCTAGGTTTTAAAAACTTTTGAGCGTTTAGAATAATTTTTATAAACCTTCCTGCTCTAATTACCATTCTGTTATTCCCTTTGAGTTAGTGACCAAAAACTATAAAAGTTAAGAAAACTAACTCACGGCTTATAGTAATGTAATGAAAATCAGTTTTGACAAGTTATATATATATTATACATTAAAGAACACAAAACTAATTTTCAACGTTTAAATCTTATAAATTTATTAAAAATTATACCTCATTGTATCCAGAACTACAATGAGGATTGAATGACAATGTGTTTGTATGTGATCTCCTTACTAACAACTTTGCATAAACTTAAAGTGTTATGCAAAGCTGACAACTATGCTAAACCAACTGAGTTTAGGGACCTAGTTGATATTGGAAAAGTAGGTGTTTGTGAAAGATACAACTTTGAATGCACAAACTTAACCTACTCTGTTCACAAGGATTCTCTATATATACTAATTAGGTAGGGTCATACCCACATGGGTGATAAGTGTGTGTCTCAAGGTTGATTGGCTAGTACATATTGTACAGGTTTGTCTTTATTACAATTCTAATCTAAGTATGGGACAAACACACTTTCAAATGTGAGTGCTGACAGTGACCTTGTCTTCATACCTCATCTAGGATCTTTTGACTTCAGGTCGATAAGAGCTTGGACTTACCCAATTCAAACTATCTCATCTATTCTTTAGACACTTGCCTTTAGGGTCTTAGTTGTTGGAGATCGTATGGGGTTTAAGGAGTCTATTGTTACAACTCATTGAACCCATCACCTTCTTCTTTGGCTCTGGGCTTCATTCACCGAGGACCACCTCATTGAATGGTTGAGTCTTTCTTGTATACTCAGGTTGAGCACTTGAAGGTAACTCACTGAGTGGCTGTTCACTTAGTGACTTTGGGATGTTAAAGGTTATCTAACACTTAGGATATTTTGTATTCAAATCCAAGTGAAAGATCATTAGGCACTAAATTGACCTAACAAAATACATTGTTTAGTTTGATGAGAAAAAAGGAATCATCTTTAATTCAAACAAAGAAGTTATGATGAATGCTCATAGAGTAAGAGATTGCTATGTTCTTGACATGACCTCTTTAGCACAAGAATTTTGTTTCTTTGCTAAAGCATCTGAAAGTTTAAATTGGCATTGGCACAAAAGACTTTCATACTTAAACTTCGTAACAATTAATCTATTGGAAAAACATAACCTTGTTATTGCTCTCCATTCTCTTGTCTATTCAAAAGATAAACCATGTTCAGCATGTGAGAAAGGAAAACATCACAGGGCCAGTTACAATACAAAGCAAACATCCTCAATTAAAAACTGTCTTCATCTCCTTCACATGGATTTGTTTGTACCTGTAACTCAAAGGTCCATTAACCATGGAAAGTATACCCTTGTCATTGTTGATGAGTACTCAAAATATACTTGGGTATACTTCCTAAAAAAGAAAAGTCATGCACATGAAACCATTATGTCATTCATCAAAAGATTTAAAAATCAAAATGACATTTACCTCAAACAACTCAGAATTGAAAATGGTACCGAATTCAGACTTAGTATTCTTGTCAACTTCTGTGATGAAAGAGTAATCTCTTAAAACTTATCATCTCCTTACACACCTGAACAAAACTCATTGAAGCTGCCAGAACAATGTTGGTTGTATCTGTCTTTTCAAATCAATACTTGACTGGTGCTATGACCACTGTATGTTACACTCAAAATAGGTCCATTGTTGTTAAAAGACATCTCAAAACTCCTTATGAAATCTTGCGTGGTCCAAATATCAGTTTCCTTCATGTCTTTGGATGTCCAATTTACATCCATAACAAATCACCAAACCCGAACCTAGTTCAACATTTCAAAAAACTCAATCAATGGTCAGTTTTCAAAAGAGATATTTTCAAAAGATAATAATTTTTAACTAAGTAACTTCTTCTTAAAAAAGTTATATCTTTTATTTAATAAATTATTTAAAAATCAAAATGTCCGTATGACCTTACCCACTCTCTCACCTACTTTTAAAGAGAATACAACTTCTCACTGTTCAAAGTGTTAGAAAAAGAGTTTTGATAACTTTCATTAAATGCGATATTTTATCTCACGTTCAAAACAAACCCTAAAACTTTTTAACTTTCAAATGGTTGTTATTAAATTTTACAAAAGGATACAAACATCACAAATCTTAATCATACAAATCAAAACAAACACAACATCACATATCACAAACACACATAAACAAATCTCAAATCCTCTCATCTCATAACACACACAAAATCATCAAACTCACAAAACAAAACAATGGCAGAACAAGAAAATCCACAATAAGAACCATAATCACCACCACCACAACAATTTTGGAATAAGGGAACATTCCGGAATCACCTGAACAGGATTCCCTTATGAACTAGCAAAAACAGTTGGATTTTAATCTTTATCAATCATCATCAAGGATAAACATGAAGTAGCCACTCTTGACCCACACAAAAATGTTGATACTTTAAAAGTGGTCTCTGAACTTCATCTCCAAGTGTGCCTTACAAAGCTTTTCACACTAACTCCCCGCATTCATTACAAAGAATTTTTTACTGGGAATTTTTGTTACTGCCAAAGCAAACCTTAAAACCAAAAAGGTTTGATTTTCACTCCCTACTGGTAGCACTAAGGGAGAAGTTGGTCTTGTCTCATTTAGAAAGGCCATTGGTTCTAATTACCTTAGTAATTTATAAAACTATGTGAAACCACCTCCTTAATCTGTTGCTAAACAATTTCTCTAAGAGATTAGGTACAGTGAAACCATAAAAACAACTGGCACTCTTAATAAGAGTTGTGTAGGCCTGTAACGCGCCCTTCAACCAGAAAAGAAGTGCTTTTTCTGGCGAAAGCGAGGAAGCACAGTGCGCGCCCTCTTGTATTTCACCAAAATGGCGGTTGTTGATAGCCCAGATAATCCAATGTTTAGGGAGTAAGACTGGTGGGTATGATCAAATTAGTGCAAAAGATGCAATGATTTTGTATTTTTTAGAAAATGGGGTGAAGATTGACTTTTCAAAATTGATTTAGGATGACCTTCTTTCAAAATACAAATGGAAATTAAGAGAAATAGTTATTGACTAACAAGTTTTTTCTCTTTACTAGAGTTTATAAAATGAAATGATTATGAAAATGATGAAAGCAAACAAGCTCCCCACTCCAATCTTCAAGTGTCAAAAATTGGAACGCTAAAAGAAAGGACCAACTGACGGACCTCCCTTCACACCTCATATGATGGCCATCTGCACAGCTGATAGGCTAAAGGAATTTAGAGCTCCAGATTTGTTGTTTTAGAGGGAGAGAAGAATTTGTTAATGAATTTCGAAACAAGATCATCCCATGTAAGAATCGATCTAGGGGGTTCTTTTTTAAGCCAAATCCGGGCAGCCCCCTCGAGGGAAAATGGGAAAAGCATAAGCTTAACCGACGTACTCGGGACGTTCGGGAACTTCATCGTGGAAGTGATATTGTTGAAATATCGGATGTGAGCATGTGGGTCTTCTTTATCATGTTTCTTGATTGTTATTTGGTTTCTCAAGATTGGGTGATTCAACAGAAGTTTGTCGGACTTGTTGTTGTCGACGTTTACGGGCTTGATTCGTATGATAGTATATATATAAAATATAGGCAAACAATCAACCAAATACCCTTGACCAGGGATTGGTTAATAATTCACAAATTAAAATATATATGTAACCGGAAGTATGATTCCTGGGTCGTTATGTCCCAACTAGGTGTGAAATTGAAAATCGAATGACGGATTAATGATTGATGTTTGAATATGACAAGGTTATGATTGTTTTTCTATTACTACAAGTTAAATATGCAAAATAGATTAAAGAAAACCTAAAAACGAAAGCTAAAATGATTTAAAACTAAAACGGGTACGAAAAACGAGGGTCAAAAACCTAAATTACACAATTTAAACCCTAGAATAAATTTTTCACTTAAAATGGGTTCTAAGTGACTAAAAACGAAGTTTAAAAAAAACTAGATCGAAAACGGAGTTAGTTAAGACCAAAAACGAGTCAAAACAAAAACGGGAACGAATCCCGTTCTTTAAAAAATGAACGTTTGAAAAAATGACCCTACGAAAACTTTAACAATTTTCCTAGAAACTATGTAATAAAAGATAATTTTTTTTTAAAAAGTTTATATTTTTCTGACTTTTATTTTATTTTTTAAAGTTTTTAAACAAAATAAATTATAAAAAATACTAACTGATTATAAAAAATTCTGAAAAATTCACACAAAATAGCTTAAAGGATAAAGGTCCTATGAAAAATAAGAAAAGTCGCACAGCTTATTGAATAAGCTGCGAAATAAGCTAAAACAGGTTAATAAGCAAACGGGCTAAAAAGCCCTTAAATAATAAACCAAACCAACCTCTACCGGATGAGCTATTGTAGCACAGCGGTAGAGGTGTTGGTTTAAAAGGTGTGGGAGGTAGGGTTGAGGTCTTGGGTTCGAGCCTTGGCTCACCCTTGGCTTCCCCTCTCCCAAACCTTTTTAAATGCCAATTTTTTTTACAACTTTTTTGAAAAATAGAAAATAAGCAACTTTAAAAAAGGCAAAATTTTTATAACTTAAAAATAAGCACGTAATAAGCTAAATTAGTTGACAGATTGGGCTTTTTTAAGCAAATGGCTTTTTCTTTTGACTTTTGGCTTAATAAGCAACTTAAGAAGAAAAATAAGCAAAACTTAAACTTAATTACACCTAATAAGCAAATGCAAGCTGAAATAAGCAAAAATGAATGAGAAAATAAGCCTAGAAAAGAGAATAAGCTTTTGACAGAAATGTGTATGCAAAAAGAGACAAAGGGTCAACTTTGGGCTTAATTTTAAGCAACTAGACAGAAACTTAAGAACCTATAAGCTAGAAAAAGGAAAAGAGGACATAAAACACTATAAGAAAAAACAAACTAAATTTATTTTGAACAAAAAATAAGCAATGAAAAAGACTTCTAAAATTAGTTATGACAGACAGAACTTGGGTGCACAAGGGGCACAAAGGGAC